>CM076576.1:884974223-885190693 GCA_034641835.2 Pinus albicaulis
CATGAATTGTAAGCTCTTTTACTTGATTATTCTAATGATTTGTTGTATTGGAGGGCAAGGGGACGCATCAGATCTTATGCAAGATTGTAGATGGGTCTGCATTTGGGGCTTGGTCTCCCTATACAGGGTCCTAGCCCTCTAAAGGGCCACATGGGCACTTGTAGGGTGAGCGTTGAGAGCCATGGGCCTCCACCATAGAAGAGATTACTTCATGGATCCTCTGCATTGCTCGTGATTGCTCGTGTTCCACCTTTTGGATGAGGATGATGTGCCTGGTTCACTATGCCCAACCAGCTCCACACTTGCACCATGCACTTGGCAGATGTTCCAGGTTCCTGAGGATGTCTCTTGCTGCAAAGGGAGGGCTTACATCATCATCCTACCTTACAAATGGTCTACAGGCATTTTCGATCCACTTGGAGACCCATGAGGATGTCCTTTTGCCCCCCACACCCACTTGGGAGCACCATAGGTTCTTGCTTGAAAAACAAGGGGTATCATCATCCTACCTTACAGATGGTCTACGAGCATTTTCGATCCACTTGGAGACCCATGAGGATGTCCTTTTCCCCCCACACCCACTTGGGAGCACCACAGGTTCTTGCTTGAAAAACAAGGGGATAACCCCTTGTCCACTATGTTGGGAGTCCAGTTTCACATCATGGCACCCTTTGGACTTCATTAGGTATCCTCAAAATCCCAACGACTCATTTTATTGATCATTCAACCCTCTTGAGAGGTTTATCTTTATGTTATGGGGCTATTTGGTGTGCTTGTCACCAAAAGTATTGTTATTATGCACATTATTTTATTTTAGAGGCTCAATTAGGCCAATTTAACTAAATCAAATTCATTAGTGTATAAATAGAAGTGAGATGATTCATTTTGATCCTCATCACTTGGATTGGGTTCTTATCTCTTGTGAGATTTTCGCTATCCCTTTCAGAGAACAATTTTGGATGTAATGGATGAATTTTGATGTTTGGATATCTCTCTCTTTTCTTGGAGATTCATTATTGGCAAAATTTGGTAATTGGATATACTTTTTACACATGTAAGTGATATGTCCATGTCCATTTTTGTTATTTGCTTTAATACATTGATGTTGCTGGGATTTTTGCTATACTAGATCTGAAATTTACTGCTTTTCTTATGTGAAATTGTGGAAATTTAGTCTTTGTAGTGTTGCATCATCTCATGTATCATGTGTGAAAGGGTGAATGTTCCTAGAGATTGTTTCTATTGAATACGTCTTGATAAGTCATCAATTATTGCAAGTTGATGAATAAATTCTTCTAGCAGTTGTTCTCATGACCTAATTGCCATACGAAGTTGTCTAGGAGGCTCCTTGATTGGGTGTAGTTCCTCTAAATCACAAATATCATCTTGACTCCATCTTCCCCAAAGGATAAGGCACTTATCCTTCCATAGGTGATCATTTTCAAAGCTTATTTCTCTCACCTTCCCCTCTTTTCCTATGTCTAGCCTCCATAGGTCACCTAGGGCATCAATTTTCTCACGATTTAGCCATCAAAAGAATTCGATCCCTTGCCCACAATTGTGCTAGTGTGTCCTCTAGAGGCCCTCCAAATTTCACGAAATTCTAACAGTGGGATCTTGAGATATTTCACGCCCTAGCTCGAAGATCGATTCTTGCCCTTGGTTTCCCATTGGCTAGTGACCTCGTTGGGATCATAGCATTAAATCATCAAACGAATATTCTTTCTTTGATCCTTTTCCCTTCCCTAATTAGGTCAAGTACATCCTTGGTTGATCAACTCCATATCCTTGACCTAATTTTGGGCCCATTTGGCCCTTTGTGGTCCCGCAACTTGCTAACTCTAATTCCATAAAGATCATTTAGAATTCAAGAATTCATAGGGCCTTATGAGTCTAGGGTATTCCTTGATAAGATACACTCCCAAACCCTAACCTCAAAGATCGTCTTAGCCCTTCCTAGAGAGCCTATCACCTTGCCTCTCGAGCAAGCAAACTAGACAATTGAGTCTCTTGTGAATAGTCCTTAGGAATTACTCTTTATCCTTTCATTGACCTACTCATCTAGAGATTCCCTTTATACATGGTCCCCTCCCATCAGTGAAAGTCCGTAGAGAGGAGGGAGCCTTAGTTGAGGTGACAGTGGCTATTGCTCCATTGTTGCCCTTTAGGATCCCCTCCTAGGGCCCCTGCTAGTTTGAGTGGTAACATTTTGGCATCATTGTTGGGGAGGAAGCAGGTCTACCTCCCTAGTGAATCATTGAGGAATTGATTCATTGACAACACTTCAAATATTCCTCTGGCCGCTCCATTCATTATCCAAACCCCTAGTTTGCTTGAAGGTGACAATATTCCTCCTCTAACTAGGGTCGCTGCAAAAAGGGAAGAGTGAACTCCATCACTTGTTAGAACCGCCCTTCTCCCTAAATTTGAAAAGGTCGATGATCCTACCCCAAAGATGCCAATTGGTTCTAGCACTGGCCCGAAACAAAACCAACCCAAAATGACCAAAAGTGAAAGGCATTTTCCCCTTTGAAAATGAGTGATGACCCCAAACCTTTACCTGAGAAATACAATAACTGGCTGCCCAAGTTCAAAGGCAATGCTACCATAAGTGCCCGTGACTTTGTCGAAGAATTCTATTGGAATGTCCCCTAGGTTGATATTTGATGAAGATAGGCTCATGATGCTTTTTGCTTTGTCTCTTGAAGGACAAGCAAGAGAATGGTACCTTAGTCTTCCCCGAGCATGCATAGATGACTATGACCAATTTGAGGACATGTTCATGAGGAGATGGTCATGTAATGCACAAGGAACCTTCAACATTGAGAAATTCTATCAAATAAGTAGGGGAAGGGAAGACATCCGAGAATTCATCCAAAAATTTGATAGGGTAGTTAGGGATATCCCCGACCATTTTAAGCCCCCTGATGCTAACATACTTGACAAATTTATCAAAGTTGTAGGTGGCCACTTGACTTATGCATTAAGGGATAAGAAACCTGAAACCTTGGTTGAAGCTAAAGAGATAGCTATGGAAGTCGACGAAAACCTACGAATTTCCAAAATGGATGCTAATGACCGCCCAAAGGATAAGGTTGAGATCATGAAGGGAAAATCCAAAGATCAACACGAAGAAACCATTCTATTACTTATCAAGAAAATGGAAAAGCTCAGCGAAGAAATGAATTCACGAGATAGGCTCTATATGAACAAACTCACTGCTTTGGAAAGAGCCCAAAAGGGAAGCCTTTCCCTAAGAAACAAAATGAGTTAGACAAGCCAAGTTCATCTCAAGTTCCCAACACTTTGGCTCCAATAAATGTGGTCGAGCAAGATTCATCTTCAAAAGATGAGCAAAGTGATGAGGATGAGAATGATGATGAAGAAATAGATGACCAGGCTAACCTTGTAGAATCCAAAGCCTTCAACATTTTGCTAGGGGGTTCATATATTCATCCTCCCATTAGTGAGGTCACTATCAAAGAAGAAAAAGAAGAGCCAATCCTTAATGCTGATGATAGTAGAAGATTCAAAGGGGTCCACTATTCACGAAAGGACAATAACAAAGACCCTGCAACCTCCAAGGAACCCAACAAAGATGACTCAATTCCCAAGCAAGTATCTCCCAAAGAATCTCTCCCTATATATCCCCCTAAGAAGGATCCTTCGAAGAAAGCCAATCCCAAAAAGGATCTCAAAAAGAAAGAAACCATCAAAACGGATAAAAGTTAGGAGGTCGGACTTAACATTGATCTAGAAACCACTATAGAGGAAATGACTGTACAAGTTCCATTAAAGGAGATTGTGAAGCTTCCCCGACAATAATGGAAAATCAAGGAATCTTTGGGCTTTGAAGAGGAGGAATTACTTGAAGCATTGCAGAATATCCACCTTCCCGAACTCAACCCAAGACATGAGCCATTCATGCTTACCTTAGCCATAAATTACCTTTTATTACATAATTGCATGTTAGATTCAGGGGCTTCCGCGAATATCATGCCACTAAAGGTCATGAAGCAATTGGGTCTTAACATCACTTGGCAGTATAAGAAGTTGTGTGGCTTTAACTCCAAACCTATAGAAGTAGAGGGCCTCATAAAAGATCTTAAGGTTTCTTTGGCTATGAACCTCGATATATCATTGCTTATGGATGTTGTGGTCATAGATATCCCTGATGTATGGAGGATGTTGTTATCAAGGAAGTGGGGAGCCACTGTTGGAGGTCATCTCCAAATGGACTTGTCATATGCCACTATTTCGCAATCTGATGGAACCCCCTTCATTCTTTATAGAGAGCCTGCATACCCTACTCATGTGGTCAAGCCAGGACTGATCCCATACTACAAGACACATGAGATTGAGAAGCCTTCTCCCATTCTCCCTTCACAAGAAGTCTGTATTCTCAAGCGACCAAATCACAAAGCAAACAAAAAGTGGAAGCCTAAAAGGGAATACAAGGTTGGGTATGTGGTCTTCGTAGATAAAAATCCAATGCCTGTCAAGATTCATGGGAAAGTTGGGGAGGATTAATACTACATTGCCAAACTGAACGATGAACTTTGGCTGCAACCGGTCAAGTTAAGTCGTATCACCCCTTTCCTTGATAATTGACATTGTATTATATGCATGCTAGGGTAGGATGCATTGCATGTTGATTTTCTCATTAGAACTAACATCATATGATATTCTCATGATAGATTACTTGCATTTAGGTTAAGTTTGCACTTTAATTTCTTGGTGATTTTTATGGCCTAATACTAACCATGGGTGATCATAAGACACCACAAAAACCTGTTGCCCCATGTGCTTGGTCTTTGATATGTGCAGGTAACAGGGATGCGGTACCAAGAGATCGTTGGTGTTCTCATGACATCTCGTTCGAGCAGCTTCGCACACTTTCCCGAGAGATCATGTCCTAGTTGGAACCAGATGTTACCCACCATCTATGGGTAGTGTATATAGCAGAAAATTTTCTCCTAGATGGTCCTCAACCGACAGCCAGCAGCCACTAGATAGCTCGATGTGCCATTGTCTCCTCCACCTGAGCCAACCATGTGGTCCCTCGACCACTTGTCATGATTGTATGTTTGAAGGTGGGCCTCCTGACCCCAAAGGTATGGCTTTTCATTGGTATAGTTGAGTAATTTTCCTTACTTGTCATGGGCACTTTGGGCATGGATTGGCAGGTGGATTAGGTGGAAAGAGTGGGTTAGGTTTATATTCTTGTATCCACTGCCCGATTTCGTGGTTACCCTTGTATCATAGTCCCGTGGATCTCTTTTACTGGCCATTAGCTTTAGGGTTCGCACTACATGGGAAATACCGATTTTGGTGGCGTGGTTCCGCTTCCCGATACCACCTACATCACTCCCCTTCCACTCATTTTAGCCACATTCATCTATTTTCCCATCCGGGTCCATATGTGTCCACTAGGTTCACATAGGGTTAGCCTCCCCCCTCCCCTTGTCCACACCTTGGGTCAGGCCTGGAACGATGCCCTAGAGGTTAATGCAGCTAAAAAGAAAAGAAAAAACATAATTTGGCCACTCTCAACAGGAAATGTACCACAAAATGCAAAACATGGCCAAGACATACAAATTTAGCACGTGGGCAAAAGCCAAACATGAGCTCTACCCCTTACCCATGGTCATCACCCTAGTTCCTATGGGCCCTAGATGAGCCCCCTCCATCATTAAGGAACCCATGATTTTCCCAACCCCTAGTGGGCGATGAATTGCCCCACCTTAAAAGGGTATCCACTGCGACATATTACACATCATGCTCTAATCCCCTAGAGCGCAGAGCAATTATGAAGAAAAATCAAAGGCAAAAGGCATGTGAAGAAGGGTGGAAAAACAAATGTCGGGATAACTCATGTACCATGATTTGCTCCCTCCTACACTCATATACCCAGGTGTGGGCTTCCCTTATTATAGTTACCCTTATACCATGACATGTGGTCTGGATGATTCCCCTGATCCCCACTCTATTCCAATACATTGTCATTTACCACCTACCACTTAAGGGAGGTACCATGGACATGTCACCCCCCTTTAAAGGTTGAAACCACCTAATAGGGTCTTTGATTAACCCCCTATTGAGCTTGGAGACATTAGTATATGCCAAAGCCCACTACAGAAGGACATGCCATCATGAAGTGCCCATTGATTCCATGACTTGTAAGCTCTTTTACTTGATTATTCTAATGATTTGTTGTATTGGAGGGCAAGGGGACACATTGGATCTTATGCAGGATTGTAGGTAGGTCTCCATTTAGGGCTTAGTCTCCCTATACGGCGTCCTAGCCCTCCAAAGGGCCACATGGGCACTTGTAGGGTGAGCGTTGAGAGCCATGGGCCTCCACCATAACAGAGATTACTTCATGGATCCCCAGCACTGCTCGTTGATTGCTCGTGTTCCACCTTTTGGATGAGGATGATGCACCTGGTTCACTATGCCCAGTCGGCTCCACACTTGCACCATGCACTTTGTAGATGTTCCAAGTTCCCGGGGATGTCTCCTACTGCAGAGGGAGGGCTTACATCACCATCCTAGCCCTTACAAATGGTCTACAGGCATTTTCAATCCACTTGGAGACCCATGAGGATGTCCTTGTTCCCCCCACACCCACTTGGGAGCACCACAGGTTCTTGCTTGGAAAACAAGCGGCTAACCCCTTGTCCACTATATTGGCACCGTTTGGACTTCATTAGGTCTCCTCAAAAGCCCAACGACTCATTTTATTCATCATTAAACCCTCTTGAGAGGCTTATCTTTATGTTATGGAGCTATTTTGTGGGCTTGTCCTCAAAAGTATTGTTATTACGCACATTATTTTATTTTAGGGGCTCAAGTAGGCCAATTTAGCTAAATCGAATTCATTAGAGAGTGTATAAATAGAAGTGAGATGATTCATTTTGATCATCATCACTTGGATTGGGTTCTTATCTCTTGTGAGATTTTTTCTATCCCTTTTGGAGGATGATTTTGGATGTAATGGATGAATTTTGATGTTTGGATATCTCTCTCTTTTCTTGGAGCTTCATTATTGGCATAATTTGGTGATTCGATATACTCTTTACACACGTAAGTGGTCTTTTCATGTCCATTATTGCTATTTGCTTTAATACATTGATGTTGTTGGGATTTTCATTATACTATATCTGAAATTTATTGCTTTTCTTATGCGAAATTGTGGAAATTTAGTCTTTGTAGTGTTGCATCATCTCATGTATCATGTGTCAAAGGGTGAATGTTCCTAGAGATTGTTTCTATTGTATACGTCTTGATAAGTCATCAATTATTGCAAGTTGAAATATAAATTCTTCTAGCAGTTGTTTTCATGCCATAATTGCCATGTGAAGTTGTCTAAGAGGCTCGTTGATTGGGTGTAGTTCCTCTAAATCACAAGTATCATCTTGAATCCATCTTCTCCAAAGGATAAGGCACTGATCCTTCCATAGGTGATCACTTTCAAAGCTTATTTCTCTCACCTTCCCCTATTTTCTTAGGTCTAACCTCCATAGGTCACCTAGGGCATCACTTTTCTCACGATTTAGCCATCAAAATAATTTGATCTATTGCCCACAACTGTGTTGGTGTGTCCTCTAGAGGCCCTCCAAATTTCACAAAATTCCGAAGGTGGGATCTTGAGATATTTCTGGCCCTAGCTCGAAGATTGATTCTTTCCCTTTGTTTCCCATTGGCTAGTGACCTCATTGGGATCATAGCATTAAATCATCAAAAGAAGGTTCTTTCTTTAATCCTCTTCCCTTCCCTAATTAGGTCAAGGACATCCTTGGTTGATCAACTCCATATCCTTCACCTAATTTTGGGTCCACTTTCCCTTTGTGGTCCCGCAACTTGCTGACTCCAATTCCACAAAGATCATTTAAAAGCCAAGCATTCATAGGGCCTTTTGAGTCTAGGGTATTCCTTGATAAGATACACTCTCAAACCCTAACCTCAAAGGCCCACTTAGCCCTTCCTAAAGAGCCTATCACCTTGCCTCCCGAACAAGCAAACCATACAATTGAGTCTCTCTTGTGAACAGACCTTAGGAATCACTCTTTATCCTTTCATTGACCTAGTCATCTAGTGATTCTCTTTATATCGAGTCTCCTCCAATTGATGAAAGTCCGTAGAGAACAAGGAACCTTAGCTGAGGTGACAGCGAGCTATCACTTCATTGTTGCCCTTGACCTAGTAGTTGCCCTTTAGGATCCCCTCCTAGGGCCCCTGCTAGTTTGAGCAGTAACAAGTTCTAATTATATGAAAGGTTGTTGTAATTTTTTATTTTTCTTTTGATCATACTCTTGCAAGTATTATTTGGAGAAAGATGAAGATGAGGCAGGTTTTGAAAATCCCATTTCTTTCATGAGTCTTGCCTTGAAAGGTGTAGAGCTAAATACTTATAGAAAAACAAGCCAATGGGCTTGTTAATCCTTGAAATGCTTCCCTTCTTAAATCTAGAGCGCAAAAGAATTACTTATGACCCTCACCCAATGGTAAAGAAATCTTGTCCCACCAGAAATCTAGAGGCAGAAGAGGAAGACAGATCACTAATATCCGAAAATTTGATCTTGAATTGAAGCCTACAAAGTTAGACAAAGGAAAAGAACTTGCTAAGTTAATTGCAAAAGGAGATATCCAAGAAGATATTCAAGGAGCAGAAGAGGAAGTAAAACATGAAGAACAAGTTTGTGCCACAGTTAAGCCAGATGAAGGAATGAGTTTGGTACAAAGGCATCATCTACTATTTGCACAATCTTTCTTGTCCGTCATATGTATGTATGAATCAATGTAGATCTCTAAAATTTCAAGCAACCAAATATTGTTTGACACCAGCTGGCTTGGAATGGAATAATTTTGATGCACTAGTTCAGAGATGTGTAAGTGGAGAGGACGCTAAGGAGATTTTGAAGGAACTGCATGATACAGTTTGTGGCAAACATGTTTCTACAAGAGTGACAACTCATAACAAACTTAGTGTAGGCTACGATTGGACTACTCCCTTTTTAGATGCTAATTCTTATCCTAGATTTTGCAAATATTGTCAACATTTTGTAAGAAATCATAGGTTTATAGCCTGGCCACTTGAAACAGTTGTTGAGGCACCATTTTAACAATGGGGCTTGTACTTTGTGTGTGAGATGTGTGAGAATTATAGTAATAGTTTTAGATATATTTTGGAAGCTACTAATTATTTTACTACATGGGTAGAAGCAATTCCTACTAGGAATGCTACTAATCTGGTCATTATCATATTTTCTGAGAAAAATGTAATTACTATATTTAGTGTTCCTTCATAGACTACAATTAGCAATGCTCAAGATTTTTTATCCAAGGAGTTGACTAATTTTGGTGCACATTATAACATTGTTTTATCACATTCTTTAAACTACTATCTACAAGGGAATGGACTCACAAGGTCTAGCAACAAGAACATTATCAGGATCATCGAGCAACAATAACCTAATTAGGATTATTGACAAGATTCCTGTGAAGAATAAAAGAAGTTGGGATGGTAAGTTGAAGTATATATTATGGGCAAACGGGATAACTAGCAAAAGAGCAACAAGTAATTTTCAATTAATTTTTGGTACGGATGTTGTTTTGCTTGTTAATCTCTTCCAATCTACAAATTTTTTTGGGGTTTTTCTATGGAGACAGAGGCATTTCAAGGGAGGATAGATAAGTTGGCAGATCCAAACAATAAGATAAGATAAAATAATTTTATTAATGTCAAACAAAAGACCACAAAAGTAGGTCTATGGGACTAAAAAGTACATCCAAGAACTCAAAGTACAATGTGGGAGTAAAAGATCAACTCCTAGAACAATGTCAAAATCAAAAGAAGATCTCAGATCAAAACAGCAAGCTAATAATAAATATAGACAATAAGGTAAAATATAAGTTATGGAAACATAAAAGAGAAGCTAGAGTGCTAAAAGCAGAAGGCACTCAAAGACGATCAAGAGGAAATGATGTAAGAAGATTCAGAGCCTACAAATGAGGAAGAGTGTGGGGATTGTGGTGATTGAGAGACCAACTCCCCATCAAAGAAATCATTGATGCACTAGTGGATGATGTCCTTTGAGGTGTGGCAGAGGCTAAGAGAGCCCAGTTGTATGATCTTGGATGGGTGCAGGAGCAAGGGAAGGTGGATGGCAGGTTCATAAATTATCAAGAGAATGTTAAAAGGATCTTCGATGAAGGGACAATGCTGAGTTGTTTTGAGGTTAGAGACTTAGTGTTGATCTGGCAGTGGAGGCATGAAAAACTAGGAGAACATGATAAGTTATTGATGATGTTGCTTGAAAGAATACTTTTTACCTTATGGAATTGGATAGTGATAGAATTGAAATTCCATATCTAAAGTTGTACTTCAAGTAAGGCACCAAAAAAATAAATAAATAAGACAAAATGAAAAAAGAAAAACAAAGAACGAGAAAAAAGGTCCAAAGTCTTCCAAGTGATTAAGTTTGACTTGAATAAGTTCAATCCCCTTTTGATTGAATTAATACATAGCTCTTTGTTTTGAGTCTAGTTATTTGATTCAATGTTTTGAGTCTAGTTATTTGATTCAATCTTTAGCTCATTTTAGGATTATTTTAAAAAATAGAGTTGTTTTCAATTGGGAGATGCTTTTGAATTTCATACATGATTAGGGGTTCACTTTCAAAGGTAGTTTTGGAATTTATTGGGTCATGCATTTGCTTAAGTCTTCGAAACAAAATAAGAATCGACATGCTAGTGATTGCTGCATAGACCCTTATTCTAATATTCTAGTTTGAGTCATTCAAAACCAAAATAATTTTTGGGTATTTTGTTTGGAAGCCATAATCTTTATCGTAGAATCTCCCTAAGTAGAATTTGATCAAGTTCAAAATCTAAATCAAAAGAGAATTCAAAGTTTGCTTCCAAATTATAAAGTCGAGTCATGTTCAATGTCAAATTGAGTCCAAGATTGATATGATTCTAAGATTTCCTCCCAAGTTCCAGGTTTTACAGGTTCTCATCAATTGTGAACTTTGGGATTCACATCATCCCATGGGGGGGTTAATTTCTTCAAAATTAATCTTGGGATTAAATATCAACAATTGAAATATACTACAGGATGAACTTTTCAACATTTCATCGTTTGACATTAACGGTTCTTGACTACTATAATCAAGCATAACACATGGTTGCACAGTGTTCATTAATTAAAGTTAAGGACTGGATAGGTTTCTTGCTAGTCATCTTTATAGCACCTATCTTCATGGATAAATACACACTCTTGTTAGTACATAACTTGACAATTTCTCCATTTTAGCAGGTTCCCCATGCTTGCATTTCAGATGCAACACTAAAGCAAGCATCGTAGTCAATGACTCCAAATGGGTGAGATTATATTTTCAAGATCCATTTTTTTGAAAATTTTAGGTTTCTTGAAAATTTATCTTCCTTTAAATTCAATCATATGCTTAGACACCCTTTAAGGATATATGCGTATGGTTCAAATTTGGTGGCAATAGGAGAAGATAAAAATTTTGATCAAGGATGATTTGTTGCCAAGCAATCAAGGCAAAATTAGGGTTTCTCAATTTCAAAAATAATGATATTTTTTATACCCTTTATTGAAAAATGCATATAGTCCAAGTTTGGTAATGTTAGAACTCACATAAATAAAAGAGACAAATTTGATAAACGTGAGATGAATTTCTTATTGATATGATACACATAAATACACTCTTTAATGACCCTTGGTTTCATCTTGCAAGATGTCTCTATAAGAGTCCCTCCTGCCCCCTTGAATTGCTCCAGGCTGTGTGAGGTGTTACTTATTGCTCTAACCCAACATCCAAGGTTTATTATGAAGATGGGGTTACAAAGATCCTCTTTTTCCAACTTCATTGAAACTCAAAACTAATACTACCATCATGTTCAACTCATCGAGAGCTTACAGAAATTTTAATTTTATCTCAATCAGACTCTCGGACTTAAAGTTATGCCCATTTGAAGTTTAGCCAATTATATCACGCCACGTCAACAAGGGACTTCCACGTGGCATCCATGTGGATCTACCATGTCACCAAAAATGGTTCCACATCACCCTTAGCCCCTACATGACACCCACATGGCCATTACCAGGTCTTTATGGCACTTGGTAGGTCATGCCACACTTGTGGATCCCACTAGGCCCAATTCTTTGTGTTATGCGACCATTTCTTATTAAATCTAGTTCCAAGGAAATTTGGGGCGCACACTATTATCCATTGTCAACATGCTCGGGTCTCTCAAATCCCGAATAACTTTGTTTGCATCATGGATCATCCAGCTCAACAGACATCTGCGGCTCCACACAAGGGCATGCACCACTTGTCACCCTCAAATCCTGGATTCCCTAGATCATATGCAAGCTCAATGGAAATCCAGTCCCGAACCTATCTAGGAATTTTCATATGTGCGCATTTCGACTTCCACCATACGCTCTAGATTTTGGATACACTTCCCATTTCTCGAGAAAAACAAATCTGGCTTTGCGCATATGAACCTCCATTGTTGGGCCCCGTCCCAAATCTCCAGTTATGAATTTGGAAGGTCGCAAAATCCTATTTATTCTAAATCTAGTTCATTTCAAATGTGTACATGCCATGTCCAGCCAGATGCCCAAATTACCGGATGCATCCACCTGTCAACAGGAAATTTGGTCCCTTGCATATCTGGATGCAAATAACTCTTGGAAGATTTAAAAGGTATTTGGCGCAAATACAAAGTCCACCAAGAGACCATCCAGTCCCAAATGAGATGCAAATTTCTAACAAAACTTGCAAAGAGGGAAATTCAAGGAATTTTGATAAAATTCCTTAAGGCAGGGCATTTGCCCAAAATGCCAAATTTCAGGGACAAGAACCAAGTTCTGACAATCGCCCTTCAAAAGTATTATGCCATGACCATAAGAGCTTCAATGGCACCAACATACCTAACATTAGATTCTAAGCAAAAGGGAGAAATGGCTCCAAAGGTCGAATTTCACAGGGGAAACCAAAGACCATGCTTACTTTGTGAAGCTCAAGATATCACAGCAATATATAGGTGTGCATAGCCATCAAATCCTCACATTACTCTCAAATTGACTATCAACTATAACTAAATCTTTATTCAGCGTATAGCACATGAGTTACCATCTTATCATGTAAGGTGGTCTACAGTCGTACACAAGGCAATGAACCATCAGATTCATAAACATATCAGATAAATGAAAACACTTGCAGTAACAGGTTGACTGAGGGTCTTCAGGCAACCAGTCATGTTCATATAGATAACTCTGCAGTTCATGAAGATAATAATAATCACATAGTTCTGGAAGTTCAACATAACCATAAAGACATATAAGGAAAATCATTCACCATGAACATGCAGTAATCTCAGCAACGTTCAATGGGTAGTGTTGAACCATAAATTCACAAATCATATATTAGACAATTTCTTCATCCATAGTTCAAATGGATACAAGTAATTATACTTATTTGTTCAACTTGAATTGGTTGGCAACTAATGGAGGAATTTCAACTCTCCACCCAACCATAGGCCAACTACATTACAATCTTTCTTGCAGTTGAAAACCCTCGAGCCGGATTCAAACTCTGAGGAGTCACTTGCTCAAGGAAATTTCACACCGAGATTTAGTCAAGCAAACAAGAGGAGTCCATTGTCCAAGTGGTTTATCAACTGTTCTCTAGCAGTAAGCACCACGATGACTCTCTTTCTCTCTAATATCAAACACAGGGATTCACCCAAGGTTCAGCTAGAGTACTGCTCAGCTCTAGGAAATTGAATACACTATATAGGTGGTTTATTAGTTGGATTTTCAAGGCAAGCACTACGGCAGCCTGTAGCCCACTGTACAAGTGGTTTAGCAACTTACTTAGCAAGCATTAAGTGATTTAAAAACTTCCTCAGCAAGCACTTAGTGGTTTGACAGCTCTTTTCAGCAAGCACCACAATGGCTCAGCTCACTTGCCTAGTGGTTTATTAGCCTTCCAACAAGCACTCAAGTGGTTTACCAACCCATTTAGCAAGCACTAAGTGGTTTATCAGCTTATTCAGCAAGCACTTAGTGTTCTATGAGCTTACTTAGCAAGCACTAAGTGATTCAACTCTCCACTGAGCTTCCCACTGGCCAATCAAGAACAGGCACACAATCCAGACCCCCACACAATCACAGGGAATGCTTTTCTCAACCACGAGCACAAGCTCAAGGATGCTTCTTCTTTTGCAGTTTCTTAAGCATCTTCTTCTTCTCCACTTCCCTTTCCAGTTGCGTCTCGCTCTCTTTGTTCTGCTCTTTTGCTCTTCTCTTCACATCCCCTTACATTCCCTCCTTTGCATTTTGTGATGTTCTTCTTTCTTTTCTCCCTTTCATGTTGACTTGATCTTCGTCTAGACATTTGCCCTCTCTCCATCACATCCCACGAGGAAGGGGGCAGCATGGGCACCATCCTCCACTTAGGCTACCCATACCAAAATTTTATTGTTTGTTTGTGCAAGCCATTCAATTTGTCAAGGTAATAGGTAAATGGAAGTAAATGAGGTGGATGTGGCCTGGTTTCAACACATCACAAGCAACCTTTCTTCCCCAAAACTCTAAACCTGTGTTGTCTCCTTTAGCTCAATCATTAATTGAATTTTCACATAGATTAAATAACAATTTCACATAGTGACATTTACATGGGGTGCGGCAAAAAGGGTTGTTACAAGCCCCACCCCCCTAAAGGAACATCATCCTTGGTGTTCTATAGACAAAACACAAAAAAACAACAGTGAGCTTTATATTTACAGCTCTTACATTCATTTATTCAGTGAACAAAAACGGGTAGAGTACCCTCATCTGATCCGTCATTTCCCAGGTGGTTTCATCTGGTCTAAAGTGCTGCCATTGCACCTTGACCTACTCTACACTCGATTTCAAAGCGTGATCTGCTTCCAGTCCAGAATGCACTGTGGTTATGGTTGGAATTTTCCCTCGAATTCCACTATATCACAAAACAATCCAAAACATGATTAGTGTCGCATACATACTTCTAAAACAAAGAAATGTGAAAAACATCATGTGCTTTCACTGTGGGTGGTAGGGCCAATTTATAAGCCACTGGCCCCACTCTTTCCAAAATTTTAAATGGCCCACAAAATCTTGGTGTCAACTTAGCACAAGTCCCTATTCTTAGTGAATTCTTCCTTAGTTTGATGAGTAGATATACATGCTCTCCCACTTGGAATTCCTTGTGCATTCTTTGTTGATCTGCATAACTCTTTTTCCTATCTTGGCGAGCCTTCAATTTTCCCTCTTGTTGGAATTTTCCCTCGAATTCCACCTTTATCACAAACCAATCCAAAACATGATAAGTGTCGCATACATACTTCTAAAGCAAAGAAATGTGAAAAACATCATGTGCTTTCACTGTGGGTGGCAGGGCCAATCTATAAGCCATTGGCCCCACTCTTTCCAAAATTTGAAATGGCCCACAAAATCTTGGTGTCAACTTAGCACAAGTCCCTATTCATAGTGAACTCTTCCTTAGTCTGATGAGTAGATATACATGCTCTCCCACTTGGAATTCCTTGTGCATTCTTTGTTGATCTGCATAACTCTTTTTCCTATCTTGGGCAGCCTTCAATTTTTGTCTGGTATTAATTACGTCTTAATCCATTTCCTTTAGCATATCATGTCCAAGAACCACCATGTTCACTAGATCATCCCAGCTTATGGGAGTGCTACATTTTCTACCATATAAAGCCTCGAAAGGGCTCATCTTCAGTGACTCTTGATACCCATTGTTGTAGGCAAATTCAACTAAGGGGAGGAACTCTTCCCAACTCTTTGGTTGATGCATGACATACACCCTCAGCATGTCTTCTAGAACTGTGTTCACTCTCTCAGTTTGTCTGTTAGTCTGAGGATGATAAGTTGTCATAAATGCTAGCTAAGTTCCAAAACCAACAAACAATGCTTTCCAAAATTTGGAGCGAACTCAACATCCTGATCCGAAATGATCTTCTTGGGTATGCCATGTAATCTAAATATCTCATGAAGATTTGAGCTATGCCAATTTCCTTGTGGGTGGACTTGATAGCTATAAAGTGAGTTGTCTTGCTCAATTTGTCCACTATTACCATTATAGCATCATGTTGCCTGGATGTTTTTGGCAATCATGTGATGAAATCCATAGATATGACTTCCCACTTCCACTCAGGAATTAGGATTGGTTGAAGGAATTTGACCAGTTGCCTACATTCTACTTTGGCTTGTTGGCATTCCAAGCACCTGGCAATGTAATCAGAAACTTCCTTTTTCATGCCCAACCAATAGTACATTTTCTTCATAGTTATTATTTTCTGATAACCAAGATGACCTGAATAAGGTCTTTTGTGAAACTCATCCATGATGAGCTTCTTCAAATCGCCCATGCAAGGCACATACCATTTATCCTTGAACTTCAACATACCATCATCTGTGAATGAGTAATTCTTGCTCAATGATCCTTCTGGCTCCTGCTACAAGCATTCCTTCACATGTTAGTGATGTTCATCATGAAGTAATGCCTCTTTGATCCTTTTTTTTATATTAACTTATGAAGTGCTTAAGGCTATCAAATGAGCCACTTGCAGACTTCTACTAAGTGCATCTGCTATTTTGTTCTCTTTTCTCTTAATGTAATTTATTTCAAAGTCAAACTCACTAATCAAGGTTACCCATCCAACTTGTCTTGGATTTAACTTGGGTTGGCCGAATAGGTATTTCAACCCTCCATGATCCGAAATTAACACGAACTTTCTCCCAAGCAAGCAGTGCCTCTACATTTTCAATGCATGCACTATTGTTGCAAGTTCCAAGTCATGAATGACATAATTCCTTTCATGCTCATTTAATTTTCTCAATTCATAACTAATCACATGTCCCTCTTACATTAGGGCTCCACCCAGTCCTTCCTTACAGGCATTTGTGCAAACCACAAAATCCTTTTCCAAAGCAGCTATTCTCAAGATAGGTGCATGCGTGAGCAAGCGTTTCAGTTGTTCAAATTTGGCTCTCTGATGTCCAATGGAATTTAACTCATTTCCTCTACAGGGCAGTGATTGGATGTACAATCTTTGAAAAAATTCGAACAAACCTCTGGTAATATCCGGCCAATCCCATGAAAGATTTAACTCCTGTAACATTTCAAGGAATAGGCCACTCCATGATGGTCTTGATCTTCTCAGGTTCCACTACCGCTCCTTCCCTGAAAACAATGTGCCCCAAGTATTGAATTTGTGAAAGGAAGAAATCACATTTGCTGAGCTTGGCATACGACTTGTGCCCTCTTAGCAATTGCAATACCGCTTTCAAATGCTCTTCTCTGGTTTTCGAGTAGACCAAGATGTCATCTACAAAGACCAATACAAACTTGTCCAAATATAAGTTGAGAACATTATTCATCAAACACATAAATGTGGTTGGAGCATTTGTGAGCCCAGATGGCACCACCACAAACTCATAGTGTCCATATCTGGTTTTGAAGGCTATCTTGTGGATCTTCATCCTTAATCTGAATTTGATGGTAACCAGACCTCAAATCTATTTTTGAGAATACCTCATCCCCTCTCAGCTAATCAAACAAGTCATCAATTCTAGGCAGCGGGTACTTGTTCTTCACTGTGGATTTATTTAATTGTCGATAATCAATGCACAACCACAGCGTGATAATAGATATACCCTTTGTCCAACAGTTCTTTCAGTTGTAGTTTTAGCTCCACTAGCTCTGGTATACGCATGCAATATGGGGCTTTCGAGATTAGAAATGATCCTGGCAGTAATTCGATGGAAAATCAATCTCTCTCCTCGGTGGTAATACGGTATTTTCTCCGAAAACACATCATTGAATTGTCTTGACACTGGATGCTCTTCCATTCTGTCTTCGTTAGCTTATGATTAGTTGGTCACCAAACCACATATAAGACACACCCTTTCCTACTGCATCTTTTCACTTGCAGCGCTGATGTTTGCCTAATGGTGACAGACTTCATTATTCCTTGAAACGTCACTTTCTCTCCCTCATCGCCGAGACATTCCAGCGACTTCCTGTAGGAATCGATTTTGGTTTTATGGGCCGTTAGCCAGCCCATGCCGACTAGTACAACATACGAGCCCAACGATAAAAGGTTGAGATCGGTTGATGTGGGCATGTCGCTTACCATCATTAGAAACGATTCCACCATGTTTGTCACTCGTCTTCTGGTTCTCGTGGCTAACTGAACCAACCACGACTTCTCATGTGTTCTCTTTTGCAGAGCACACTTCTCTGTGACCTTCAGGCTCACATAGCTGATATTAGAACCTAGGTCGATCAAAATCGAAACAGGTTGGTTAACAACCATACCTTCCAGCTCAATCACTAAAGCTTGATGGTCGGCCTACCTGTTGTCCAATGCGGCATACATTCATGGAACATTCTGAGCCACATCATTCATCATTACTGTTTCCTACACAATATACAACCTTGTGCCAATCTGTTGTTGATGAGGGCAGTCTTTCCGCAAGTGGTTTTCTCCACATGTCCAACACTGTATGGGCCCTTTTCTAAACCCCTCGACCTCTTTTTTGCTGGCAGAAAAGACCGATCTCTACTGGCAGTAGTAAATTTTCGCTGAAACTCACCCTTGGCAGGAGTGGCGAATTCCACATTCCTTTCTCCTGAACAAGAACCAAAGTCGACCGTAAAATGCCACCCACCCCCCATCTTTCGCTGAAACTCACCCTTGGCAGGAGTGGTGAATTCCAGATTCCTTTCTCCTGAACAAGAACCAAAGTCGACCGTAAAATGCCACCCACCTCACCTCCCAAAAAAAGAAAATGTACAGTGGTACGTACACGGTACCAGATTTAGAGTCATTTGACACCAATTGTTGGAGCAACTCGAAGGAAAATTCTCTTTGCAGAATATTAAACCAAGAATCTGGAATCTGGACTAGGTAATGAGGCACGTACACGGTACCAGATTTAGAGTCATTTGACACCAATTGTTGAAGCAACTCGAAGGAAAAATCTATTTGCAGAATATTAAACCAAGAATCTGGACTAGGTAATGAGGCACTTTGATAACAGCACAAGTTGAGCAGAATTTAGAAAAGGTTGTAACGAACAAAAACCATCTGACTGAAAAAATTGGCCCTTTTCCTTACTAGGATTTTCCAAACAGAATATAGAGTTATTCTAGAACTGAGTGGCTCAAACACTCGTTTGATTTATCTGCGGAGGCCTCACCCATGTATCGCCTACTAAAAATCACATCTAAAACTAAAAATCTAGAAACTAGATTAGTACAGTTGCAACTAAGCTGCAATGGCTTGAATTGAGCTTACGAGGGGGAAGATCTTGTCGAGAAGGAACAGAGCCCATCGTGTATTGTAGCCACCGTATCCCCGCAAAACAACATCGGCCTGTAAATCAAACACATTAAGTCAATCCATGAACTCCTTCGTGAAGTTTATAATACGCAATGAGTAGACATAGAATTCAGTAGTAATGGAATGTGATGAATTAGAATCGGCTTACCTTGCGAGAGTAGGAATCAGCAAGAGCTGATCCCCATCCACCGGGCCTGAACGACTGATCAGTGATGGAGTCTCCGAATAGTACAAATTGTGGGCGCATCATAGCGAAGACGCTGATCACTTATCGGGACTCCGTTGGGCCTTTTTCTTTTGGCACAATTGGATTGGAGATCGTCGAATTATATGATCCAGCAAATTCCTGAAATTTTGTGACTGTAGAAAAGGTATTTGTTCGCTCGTCCGGAAGACAACTATTTACCACCGGGTTTAAAAATATGAAGGCAACTATTTACCACCGGGTTTAAAAATATGACCGTAATTAAGATAAAAGATTTGGCAATAATTACATAAGAGTAGAAGTTTCGTAACTCAAGATAGAGAATAAGATTATTTTGACACCAAATTAGCAATTAATTTTGAAAAATTAATATTTTAGTTCTTTATTTGTATTTTTATATAATATTATAACAAGAAATTGGAGCGATTTCAATAACTCTTTGTACACCCCCTAAGAAGCATTTGTTTTTAACCATTAGAGCTATTCATAATTGTAGGGAATGAGAGTATTATCTTAAAACTTACTCATTCATAATGTTAGGGAATGAGAGGGTATTAATTTAAAACTTATTAGTCTATCTTATTAAAGACCATGCAATGATGAATTGATCACTAACACATTATTATTTTTATTTTGACCATATTTTGACCATATATTTATTTGTGATGTTTAATGTTTGAAAATTTTAATTTTATATACCATTTTTAAAACACTATTATTTGAAATATGATTAAACAATAACTTTGTAGGGTTATTGTACGCTTCACTCTTTTTGATATATTTTTTGTATGGGAAAGTTTAGGTTAACTTAAGTTTTCAATCTTAATATGTCCCATCCCAAACTTTAAACATAAGAGATTGTTTAATTGTTCTTCTTCGAGTGCTCTTTTTGTACTTATTGTTGCATTTAAAATTGATTGCCCTTGCATTTACTAATTGCGCTTTTTATTTTGTTGCACATGCTCATTGTCTTATTCATTGCTTTCTTACAAGAACATTTATTATAAGTATATTTTAAATCAATGCATTGTCTTCCAAGTGGATAACAATGATTCCAGATGCAGATAAACTACCATCATAGTCAGAAGCAAGGCACCAACAAAGGATAGTGGAGAGGAGTCATGGCAAAAGAAGATTGAGGAAAATCTACATAAATTAATGCAGAGGGTTAAAGTAGGAGTAGTGGAGAAAGCCACCTTGTGAGTCCACCATTTCATTTGGTCGCAACTCCTCTCTCACAGCTTATCTTATTCTTTTTCTTCAATATACTTCAGGCCTTCAATTGTAATTTAGTATGAAACTATTCATGTGTCTTTTTCTTGATCAGGGATTGGAACTATTAAAGGTTATCATAACTTCGATGACAATGGCATCTTGTGATTTTTAATCTTCCAATAACTTCACTCTCATATTCTCAAGTGAGCAGCAACAAGTGTTTTCAAATTAATAGACAAAAGATTGAGGTTTAGTCAACTAACCCTTTGAAGTTTTTTCATGAGTCCACTAGTGGCCTATATTGAAGACAACAATGCATGCTTCCTTCAATTTTGAATTAGAGCTTTCTACTAAACTAGAGAAAGGAGCCCTCACTACATAACAAGTATAATTCTACAAAAAACAACTTCTATATAGGTTATTTAGCACCAAGAAAAAGCACAAAGAGATGGCTATGGAAGCATTTGAACCAAAATAGAAGCCCTCGCAGATTCTAAAAAAAAACTATAATTATGTAAAATAAATAGCTTTTATATAGGTTATTTAACACCAATCAAAAACACCAAAGATGTCTATGGAAACATTGAATTCCATATACAAAAATGCATAGAACCCTTCAGTTTGAACAATGATCTTCTTGAAATCTCATGGACTCGGGTTTGATTTTTGCACCATGCCAAATAATGCAATCTAGGGATTTCTACATGTTTTTGTTCAATAAATGTCTCACAAAACCCAGACTTGTTTCTTGTTTCTTGTTTCTTTTACACTGAGAAAAACAAAGATTATTAGTTATCATCCATTGCATTCAATCTAGAGAAAACAAACTTATACTTCTATGAATTATATTAACAAGTGAGCAGTTGTTATCATTGTATCATTGTATCATATTGAGTTGTCTTAGTTGTCAGTATCATTCATCATATATTGTCATATGTAGTGAAGAAAATAGTAATGGACAATGCCATCAAATTTCACAACATTTTCTCTTTCATTTTTAGAGAGGCAAATTGAGTATTACTTGCTTTCTACAGATTATGAGGGTGAAATCAAGTATGCTTAAATAACATTTTCACTTTTGTTTAAGAGGCAAACTGAGGACTACTTGATTTCTAAAGATTATGAGGATGAACACCATTATGTCAATCTCGACCATACATTACATTATAAAATAATATCCATGCACAAATCACCATAAAAACTATATATCCTCTACATTTCAGACCACCGTAGAAACCATACATTAATTCATCCCATTAATTCAATAGTTGACATGGTCGATCGATGAACTAGTTTAATATATTGACCCATAGCCCATGAACTAATCTACATCTACAAGGCTATCATCACCCAAACTTGATTGGTCCTCAAGTGGGCTTAAGTATGAGCTTAATGAAGATTTTGGGCATGTAGAATCTTGTCATACCCCATGACCCCCATTTAACCAATCTCTTATCCGATCTCTAGTTCAACTTTTCTTTGGTCTCCCAATGACCCTTCAGGTGTAACTCATAACTCGTGATTTTCCATGGCTTGCATGTTAATCCAATTACAGTGTTGGTAAATCCAACTCAAATGGGTATCAATATAAGGTACTTTCTACCTCTCAAACAAATTACCCGCAAACACAGGGATATGTTCAAATCCCAACCCAATCAATAATAATAATGTTATTAATTTGATCCAATAACCAAATATCCACTACCAGTAAGATGATAGGCATGATACTTTTTTAATGACTCATGGCATTAATTGATGAAAAAAATGCTTTCAATTACCTAAGTCTAGAAAAATAAAACTAAGATATTTGTTGATGTTCATGCATGAAAAATATACAAAAATTGGCACATTGAATGGTCACATGGTAGAAAATAAAGCATGTGGCAAATGACAAATTGTATTATGACCCTTAAGCATTGTGGTTTGCTTGGATGCCTCTAGTGTTAGCTTGGATTTATAAGCATATTAAAATGTATATTAAGTCACACAACCCCTAATGGCACCTCATAAAAAATATATTGACAAATGGCTAATCTTTGTGCAGATGTACCATGGCTCATCTAGGCTTATCCCCTCTTATCGTTGCTTATCAAGTTATCTAGCCACAAGGTTGTTAGATTTATTGTTCGTGCCACTAAAGTGGTTTATTAACATGGAACATTATTTAATTTTTCTTTGTTCGTCAATGTTTTATGCTCCGATAAATACGATTGCTACTATGTATTTGTATTTTAATCAGAATGTAAGGTAGTAAAATCATCAAAACTAGCAAAAAGAAGAGGTTTATTCCTTTATTCTTAGGATACAAATTGGTTATAATTATTGGGACTCTATCTGACCAAAGAAGATCAAATTTCCAAAGGTTCTATCTTCATAAGAAATTGTTGTTCAATTAGTTCCACATGAATCAAAACTTGAGCATGTTAGTTTCAAGGCTTTATAATATCATAGTATAAAGGTTGATCTTGTAAAATAAAATTAGCTACCAGCACCAAAGTAGGAGTCAAAAAAATTAGTCCAGTAGGATCTCAATCCAGTCACAAGCCTTGAAACTCGGGTGTGTTTTGCATCCTTCATTTTGACTAGTTATAGTTTTCAAAGCGATCATTTCTAGTAAAGGCACCATGCTACATAAATTTTACATAATTGGGTAAATATACTAAGGCAAATGCAATGAGATCATTTGGACTCTAGTAAATTCTAAAATTCACTTTTGTTCCAACATTTTATTTTTTGTTTCAGTTTCTATTCCCAGTTGAATGAAGTTGTAGTTTAAGTGCACCAATAGACACATCAAGTTGTAGTTTTGGTGCATCACCAAACAGAGAAATTCCTCAAGACAGAGTGAGTCCTCAGGTCAATTACAAGGCCAAGGCTAATGGCACTTTATACAAATAACCAAATTTATTTGTGCTTATGTGCTCCTCATCACAGTAACTTCTTAGCATGGAAATCACCATTGTAGTGGAACCTATTGATGTGGGATTTTTATTTGTTTTCTTCTTTCACCTGTGTCCTAGTTGGTAACCTTAACAACCCCCCATTTAGGATCAATCAAAAGAATGAGTTGGTGTTATCACATTGTAATTGTTTTTATTGTTATGATATTGTTAATAATAATAATAATATTTTAATTTTAAGGTCACGTAAAAATAATGGCAAAAATAGTGTTTTTTATGGCATGTTTATCCATGGCTTGTTAAATACAATGGTAGATTTCATTATATTCTCATTATTATTTTGTGTTTTAGATGTAAGAGTGAAAACTATCTAGCAAGTGCTTTTATAATGTTGATTTGGAAGTTATTAATGATAATGTAACGTGGTGATTTGTCTTCCTCTCATACTTACAAGAGCATAATTGTAATTTATGAGTAAAATTATTTACAGATTAAAGTATGAATAATGTTATAAAAATTTAGTTGTTATATGCAATTTTTATTATAAGATAACTTATTATTGAAAAGAAGCTTTCAAAGCCTATAATTAAGCTTTACATTTTATGTTGTAATAATGTAGATATTGAGCTTGGCTTAGTTTTGATAAGGATTGATGGAGTTATATGGGGCTAAAATAAGAGTAATCACTTGAAGTATTTACCCCATTGTTGTATGATATTATGGTTTTATAAGTTGTTGAAAGTCGGGCGAGGTTCCTAGTCCAGAATAATGCAATCCAATGATGATTGGAAGGAATTTTTTATTGTCCTTGGATTATGGTTAAGCAAATTTGGGTAGAGACTTAACCATGTGTCTTGATTTGTCCTTTGTACCATTTCCATTAATGGTAAGAACTCCCTAATGCATTTGTGTTACAGAGAGAGATGGCACACTAGGAATTTAATCCTCACCATGCATCTGATATGACAATCATGGTTAATCTTTTGGTTTTGAAGTTAATGGACAAATGGGTCCCAAGTCATTTCTCTTTGCTCATAGCCAAATTTTGTTTATAAGAGATTCCCCATGTTTCCTATCTTATGAAATTATTAATCATTACTCTTAGAGGATCCTATACTAGTTTTTTGTATGTCGTTTAAGCTCTTGTGACTTAAGAATGAAGAAATCATTCCTTTGAGTTTGTTTTACTTGATATAGAGTTAGATTTTGGAATTTTGGAGCTATTTGTTGTTCCTTCACTTGATGTTTCTCATTGGTTTGCTAATACTTATGGATGTTGTTGAAAATTGCCAGCTATGGGATGAATTTCCTTCAACAAAATTTCATTTCTAACCTTTCTAAAGTGACATTCTAAAAATAGAAGGTCATGTCTACCTTTGCAACCATGACTTTCCAAAAATAGTAAATCACCTTTCATCAATTTGTAATCATTATATATATATATATATATATATATATATATATATATATATATATATATATATATATATATATATATATATATATATATATATATATTGGAAAATCACTTAACTTGTCCTTAATGAATCTCAATTGTTTAATTTTTAACTTAATCATCAATATTATTATTATTACTGCTATTATCCTCTTCATGATATTATTATTTTATTATTAAAAAGAAATTCAAGTCTCTCAATCATGTCATATGTAACTCCCCTCAATTAATGGATATGTTACTCTCTCTCTCTCTTAATGGATTCATTCATCTCTCTCTTTAATGCTCTTACACTCTCTTACACACTTTAATGACTCGTCATAAAAAAATTCCTCTTACACATCTTTAATGCATAAGTTACACTTCTCTCCTAAATGCATAAGTTGCACACCTCTCCTTTATGGCATAATTTACACTCCTATTTTTTCATATGCAACCCCTCCTCAAGGAATATGAGTTACTCCCTGATGACGGGTAAAACCCACAGTCCCGGGTTAGTCCAAATTTCCTCAACACACCTTTGTACTCAATCCAAATTCAAATCTGGCAAACTCTTCTAGCTGTGGGAGCTTCTTGTCAAAGGCTCAACCTATGGTTTCAATCATAGTCAATTTCATTTCCCCTTTACACAATTGGTTACAAAACCATGCACCAAGGTATAATACTTCTGCGGAAGCACTTTGCCTTCACTATATATTTATGAAACCATACATATGTATATAATAACTCTACATATATCATTTAACTCGATGTTCACCTTGTACTTATGGTCCACTAAACCTTCACCTTCAACTATGCAAATATATATATATACATATATTGACCTAACTCATATGAAAGTTAAGTATACCATTCAACTCCACAAGCCTCAAATATTCTTAACCTCGAACCTTATATAACATTACTCGGCCCCACATATCAGCCAATCAACAAATAATTGTCAATTCAATTGACGCCGCTATTCCTTAGCCATCATTCATCAATAACTCTCGACTTAGACAAAACCCAATGGACAACAACTCTTGCAACGTACCTTGGTTAAAGGACGAACGGATCCAATGATCCAGGTTGCGTCACGCTGCACTCTTTGATCGGGCGCACGTAGATGGATATCGGAGCGTTTAGAGACCAGACATTAATGCGCGATATGAGCGGTTTTAGAATACCCCCTAGGACACGCGTCCAACAATAAATGGAATCGCGTTTTTTATTTGAATACCATTCACCGCTTTTCGCTCACGCGAAATCCACCGTGGGTTTTGATCCACATCATAGTTCTGCCTTCTCCATCTCAAGATTCCACTCAGCTTTCGCTCAAGGTTCCATCAAGCACAGTTCCATTACTACCATCCGACTTCGCCCAGTTCAATTCGATCAACAAAGTTCGATTGCAGCGTAATCGCATTCAGCTACACGACAATCATCCACAGTTCCCCAACGCCAGTTCACTCGTGGTTCCGATTTATACACCCACTTCCTTCAATGAGGTCAACCCCTTCAGTGGTCAATCTCTCTCAAATGCTAATAATGCAATTCATAGTAATTTCGCTAATCAAAACAGGACATCCCCACAGAGCCTATTCGCGCTGGTTCTTATACATTGGGCTAGTGAGATTCGATTTCGTTTACGCAGAGCTCAATACAATCAAGGCACATACAATTAGGACACAACATCGACAAGAAAGTCGATTTCTTCAATGATGCACAGGATTCATTTAACCAGAGTTTAAACCAACAATATCGATACAATGCTGAAGCGATTTACATTATATACACCACTGAAATTACTTACTGAATATCCATGAAATTCGACCAAGAAGACATAAAGTCACACATGGAACTTATAAACAATTCTCCATGAACAGATATATATATATACAAGTGATCAATCTTAAAAGTAATCACTTACAATTTCATGGTTGGCCAGATATTCAATGCGAAGGCCACTACCCTCCTACTCTGTTGCTGAAGAAGTTCTCTACCTCTAACTCTACAGGCGTTTACATTTATACAATCACGAATGAGTCGATTCGACTTCTTGACAGAACCTCTTGAAATTATCTAGTTCCTAATTTTAGACTTCAAACTGAAACTACTGAAACTAATCCTAAATCTACTCATACCCTTGGTTGTCTCTTCATATTCCTATCTTAACCAATTTCTCATGTTCTCAAATGACTTGAGAACAATTACAATTCCCTACCAAATTTATTCAAAATATTAATATTTACAAGAAATTTTAAGAACATGGGACCCCCTATGTCTACTGAGATACAAAATGTTTAATTGTGCCTAATGCCCCTGCATCAGACTCCCAAGCTTCAATTTATTCATGATCTCCTGATCATGTGTCTTTGATCTCTTCCTCCCGGATCCCATACTTTGTTTTGCTGCTGTTCATCAGCTGCATCATCCTTCAACTGATCTTCTCCAGGCTTCCAGACTTTGTTCTGTAAATCACCTCTAGTTATACTTTCACAATTTGATTTTGTCCTCCCTGTACAAAAATCCTTCTATTTCCTTGTTGTTGTCTGCTGCTTCAGAGACACCCTTACCATCAGTCTTCTGATGTATTCAATCTCCATGTCCAGCTTATCCTCTCGCTGGAAATTATCTTGCCCTCTGCTGCTGCTTTCAATCTCTGTCGCTGCCAATATTGCTGCTCTTATTGTTACTGCTATTACTAACATGTTTACTATTCCTGCAGGTGTCATCCCCCATGTTGCGTCCTCCCATACTTCCTGTCCCTCTGCAACATGCTTTGGCTCATCATCTACAAATTTTCTTTTAGAAGATAAATCATCAATCAATTGTCTTCCTGTAGTAACATACTCATCCTACTAGTAAATAGAATTAGATTCTGCAAGCTAGTATCTGCTCTTATTTTCGCTGCTTCAGGCAATCTCGTTCTAGCGTCTGCGATTTCTCCCTCTTGCATAAATTTTCCCAACAAACAATCCAGCCATCCTTTTTGTGCTTGTCTTACATCTTCAGTATGTTGTAAGTTAAACTCAGCATTTTCTCCTTCTTCATGGGCAATCTTTAGCAATTGCCTCCCATCTCCTTGATTGACTCCAAAAATCAAATCAAGTTCTCTAGCCACTGTATCTTCATCTTCTGTCAGCATGGAATGTTGATTCTTCCTCACTTTAGCAGCTTCTAAAATTTTCTCTTCAGGCTGGCTTTGGCCTATCCAACTAGCCAACTCTTTTCTATCAATGGTAATGATAAATTCCCGCATGTGAGACATTGTTGTCTCATCCTCCTTCAGCAACAGTTTTTCTCCTTCCAAGACAATTTCAAAAGATGAATTGTCTTTTGCATCATCTGTACACATAAACAAACCGTCAGTGTTAAAACCATGAGACCCAATGGTCTCAATTGATGACCTAGTCACCAATTCTTCCCCCGGCAATTCTAATTTTGGTTTAGGCTCAGAAATTCTTCATCATCTTTCTCTTCAGTTGTCAGAGCCATCTCCACTGCTCCAATCATCATGCCCAGATGTTGATCCTTCACTATGTTTTCAGCCAACACAGTTTCCTTCTTATTCACCTCTCTGACAACTTCCAGCTGTTGTTCTTCCTCTTTCTCTGTATTATTAACACATGAATCATCAGCAGTAAAATTCCAATGCTTCAATGCCTTCTTCTTCTCTGAAAACACATCAGTATGTTGTTCATAACTTCTTTCCAAATCTTCTGTCAGCACCCCAGCATGCTGATCTGCATCCTTCATGAGACTGTCAGCTAGTCTCACTTTTCTTCCATCATCTGCTCCATAAAATCCATCCATGAAGATCTTCCTGCCTTGCTTCCTCAGCAAACCATCTTGTGCATAGGTCCTCTGCTTCTCCAATTCTCTTCTTTGGAAATCCAACCTCCTATACAACTCAACAACTTCAATTGGAGTAGACTTTGGGAACCTTACACAACCCTTTATGCCTCTGCTTGTTCTTGACCAATCCTCTACTGGTCCTTCTCCCTCTGTTTCAACATTCTGTTGAATATCTTCATTTGACTCTTCAGTCTTCATCTCTCCCTGAGATCTCATTATCTCAGCATTGATCTGAACATATTTCAGATTCAATGTCTCCTCTTCACTAACAAACTCTGAAGCTTTTCCATCTTCTAGTGGTGTACCTGCAAACACACATAAATTTTTAGTTTTCAAATCACAAGGCCTTTATGTCTTGGCTGCTTCCTCAAGTAGTCCTTGAACAGGTCTGTACATGGAATCTTCAATTTCCATCCTTGCCTCAAGAACTCTGGGTTCTTCTTCCTTTGTGGAGTCTGTCATTACTTCACATTTGTCAGACTCAAAAACACAAGCCCTTACATCATCTGGACTCGTCCAATAACTCAGGAAATCCTGAATGATTTCCTCCTCAGCAAGACAAGCTTCTTGCTGCCTCAAGTCTTCATCATGTCCTACAAGATCTCTTGCAGATCTCCACTCTTCATCTATGCTTTGTTCTGCTTCACAAGCAGAAATTTCTTCTTTCAACTTAGCTGCTCTGAGTTCTTCTCTCAATAAGGAAATCTTCTTTTGCCTCAGTCTCAACTGTAGTGGTTGCCAATTTACTCTCTTTTTCATGAGACAACCAACTCTCTGGCTTTCTTCTATCATCATCTTCAATTTGTTAAACTGTTCTCTGATCTCAGCTACCTCTTTCCAATATTCTACATCGGTGAGTCTCTTCCTCATGCCAACTGCTTTGGCATCTTCCGTCACTCTTCTACTATGGCCTCTCTCAGAACCTCTGCAATCTCTGCTATGGCTCTCAGTAGCCATTCTCTCCTCTAGGAGTTCCTCACTTATAGCTGCACTAAGCCTCTGCAACAACAAGCTCTCTTGCTGCAACTCACCTCACCAACCCCTTCCTCTGGATCCGGCTTTTGGAAAGTACTGGCCCCTTGTCTGCTGGAACCTTCTAAGCACTCTCTTTTGCTCACTAGGCTTCACTCTGCAACTTTCCTTAAGAACACCTCTGCTCTCTTCTCATCCAACCTCTGTTGGGAATTAATTCAGGTTCGGCCACACTTCTTCTTCACTCAGAGTCTCTCGTTGGACTCTTCTATCACTGCTCTCAAAGTTGTGATCTGCTTTCGCTGAGATGTCTTCAATTGTCTGTACTCTAACTTCTGCAAAAAATCTTTCAACCATAGTTAAACACTGCTCGTTTTTCTCTTGAGAAAACTGCAATTGTCCTCTTTATCCAGCCTCTAGCTGAATACCAGGCTCACTGCCTTCACTATCAAGCTCTATCTACACTTTCAACAACCACAACTCTGCAAACACCAAATACACATCAGATTTAAAATTATTCTCCTGCAAGACTTCTACACGATCTTGTCTTCCACTCACTCTACAAATCCTGTTCACTGTGCTCTGTGTACTTTTCCTATCAGATCTTGGAATCTGATCTTCCCCTTTCAAATCTGCAGTCTTCAAAACACTTGTCCTCCAATTGGACTCTGTAATTCTGCAATCACCTTCACTGTATCCCTGTAGGTTGCAATCTTATCAGTTTCCACAAGCCTGGTTTCTTTGCATTCACCAAACTTGGAATTTTTCAAAAAGAGCTATTCCAGCTCTGATACCACTTTGATGACGGGTAAAACCCACAGTCCCGGGTTAGTCTAAATTTCCTCAACACACCTTTGTACTCAACCCAAATTCAAATTTGGCAAACTCTTCTAGTTGCGGGAGCTTCTTGTCAAAGGTTCAACCTATGGTTTCAATCATAGTCAATTTCATTTCCCCTTTACACAATTGGTTACAAAACCATGCACCAAGGTATAATAATTGCGCAGAAGCGCTTTGCCTTCACTATATATTTATGAAACCATACATATGTATATAATAAATCTACATATATCATTTAACTCGATGTTCACCTTGTACTTGTGGTCCACTAAACCTTCGCCTTCAACTATGCAAATCTATATATATATATATATATATATATATATATATATATTGACTTAACTCATATGAAAGTTTTGGTTTTTAAACTCATGTGGTGATCATTTTTTAAGGAGCTTTCCGGATTATCCACAGTGCTAGAAAACGAGTGTCGACGTTTCGAATCCCAACGGGGATCCATCATATGAAAGTTAAGTATACCATTCAACTCCACAAGCCTCGACTATGCTTAACCCCGAACCTTATATAACATTACTCGGCCCCACATATCAACCAATCAACAAACAATTGTCAATTCAATTGACGCCGCTATTCCTTAGCCATCATTCGTCAATAACTCTCGACTTAGACAAAACCCAACGGACAACAACTCTTGCAATGTACCTTGGTTAAAGGACAAATGGATCCAATGATCTAGGTTGTGTCGCGCTGCACTCTTTGATCGGACGCACGTAGATGGATATCGCGAGCGTTTAGAGACCGGACATTAATGCGCGATATGAGCAGTTTTAGAATACCCCCATAGGACACGCATCCAACAATAAATGGAATCGCGTTTTTTATTTGAATACCATTCACTGCTTTTCGCTCACGCGAAATCCACCGTGGGTTTTGATCCACATCATAGTTCTGCCTTCTCCATCTCAAGGTTCCACTCAGCTTTCGCTCAAGGTTCCGTCAAGCACAGTTCCATTACTACCATCCGACTTCGCCCAGTTCAATTCGATCAACAAAGTCCAATTGCAGCGTAATCGCATTCATCTACACAACAATCATCCACAGTTCCCCAACGCCAGTTCACTCGTGGTTCCGATTTATACACCCACTTCCTTCAATGAGGTCGACCCCTTTAGTGGTCAATCTCTCTCAAATGCTAAGAATGCAAGTCATAGTAATTTCGCTAATCAAAACAAGACATCCCCACAGAGCCTATTTGCGCTGGTTCTTATACATTGGGCTAGTGAGATTCGGTTTCGTTTACGCAGAGCTCAATACAATCAAGGCACATAAAATTAGGACACAACATCGACAAGAAAGTTGATTTCTTCAATGACGCACAGGATTCATTTAACCGGAGTTTAAACCAACAATATTGATACAATGCTTAAGCGATTTATATTATATACACCACTGAAATTACTTACTGAATCTCCATGTAATTCGACCAAGAAGACATAAATTCACACATGGAACTTATAAACAATTCTCCATGAATAGATATATATATATACAGGTGATCAATCTCAAAAGTAATCACTTACAATTTCATGGTTGGCCAAATATTCAATGCGAAGGCCACTACCCTCCTACTCTGTTGCTGAAGAAGTTCTCTACCTCTAACTCTACAGGCGTTTACATTTATACAATCACAAATGAGTCGATTCGACTTCTTGACAGAACCTCTTGAAATTCTCTAGTTCCTAATTTTAGACTTCAAACTAAAACTACTGAAACTGATCCTAAATCTACTCATACGCTTGGCTGTCTCTTCATATTCCTATCTTAACCAATTTCTCATGTTCTCAAATGACTTGAGAACAATTACAATTCCCTACCAAATTTATTCAAAATATTAATATTTACAAGAAATTTTAAGAACATGGGACCCCCTATGTCTACTGAGATACAAAGTGTTTAATTGTGCCTAATGCCCCTGCATCACTCCCTCATGAATTCGACCTCCTTTATCTTCCTATATATTTGTGCCTTTCATCCTCACTTGACACACTTACTTGTGCTTGTGAAAGGATAATTTGAACTTGAGAAAGAGAGAGTTGGAGAGTCTAGAGGAAGATTGAGAGAGAGAGAGAGAGAGCCTTGAAGAGCAAGAGCAGATATTAGAGAGCTAAAGTGATTCAGTGTTTGCATCAGCTATTGCTATCATAGATCTTCTTCATATTTTGTTGAACTTATTCATTCTCTCATTGTACTTTGTATCTCTGTTGAACAATTGATTTCTAATAATAGAATAATTTGGTTGGGTTTCCCCTTGTGGGTTTTCCCCTGGTCATTGACCTAACTTCCTTTTGTCTCATTCAGTTCTTGGTTGTCTTCCATTATGCATATGGTTTATTTTCTATCTACAATTACTTAACTTATTTTCTAGCATAAAGAATTTCTGGATTTAAGTGATTGTAACAACATAGAACATCATAATTTCAACAGATGTAGATCCCTTAGACAATATTAACCAACTGGAGAGTTTCATGATCTCTTCACATGTTAAGGAGGGCATAAATAATGAAGTCTTAAAATACAATGTGCATTATCATATACAATTTCTCAACAAACAAGGTATGCATGTTTTTGTTGATTTTTTAAGGAAAAATCTGATCTTCTATTCTGATAATTACTTTCCAGTGATTTATTTAACCAAGTTCACTTATGTCACAATTATCATTAAGAAATTATACATAGAAAATAGCAACAATAATGCAATAATGAAAATAGGATCCTAAAGAGATAGTCAAGTACACAAATAGACACAAATTTCCACCTAGGAAACCCAAACTCGAGAGAAAACCTAGCAATATTTTCTAGGAGAAATTCTTTAGTTCATCAAATTTACAATATGATATTCACATAAATCAATAAGTCAAACCTAGTATAATAGACCAAATTTCTGGCCTTCCTGTTGTTGCATTAGAAATTTGGTCAATAAGGCCGAATTTAATCAACCTACGGTCAACTTGTCCAGAAGAAAGTTGATCAACCTGTGGTCAAACTACCCAGAAGAAGGTTTGGTCAACGATGGTCAATGCGAATTAGATGTAAGGTAAACTCGACTGCAATAGAAAAATATCCTCCTCATAAATCTTATCCTCTTTCCTCCGCTCCTTCACACGTGTGAACAAAAGAATAAATGATCTTGTGATGATTTGAACTAATCTTTAAGAGGTGAGGTTGAATGGAAATATATAGTGGTTAGGTTTCCCCCAAGTGGTGTGTCTTTAAGTGAGTCGAGTTGAATTTTAGGGCGGTTAACTTAAGCAATTTAAACTTTCAATTTTATGTAATTTCCCTCCATTTATTTCTTTCATGGGCTAACTTGAATACCAACCGCAACGACCAAAATTCAACAATCCCTCTTAGTTAGAGAGGTATTCAACTTTGAATTTCTTAGATGTCCTCTTATTGAACAATTTATCCATCCAAAGAAAATATTGAATGAACTAGCTATGTTAATGTATCCATCCACTTCATGTTTTAATCTAGAACCATGTGGAAAGCATATTGCATCAACATCATTCAAAGGATCTAGTCATCTACTAGTCAAATCCCCTTTGAAAATGGATCTAGTCATCCATTAGCCAAATACCTTTTGGCCTTTTGGGGTTAACAAGACTAGTCCTAGGTCACCAAATCAGCAAGTAGTCACTTGGAGCAAGGTCAATACCTTTGACCAAAAAAAATTGCGAAACCCTTGGCCAATTACCATTCTTTCACACCAATTGAATGGTAATACATTTGCTCGATGCTAAAGGAACTCACTCTTCCCACTAGACAAGCACCTCTTCAAAATATGGTCGGAACCTTCTAACCAGGGGAGCACTTTGGGCCTTGATGCTCTCTAAACCATTCTCCCTAACTACATTACATGGAAACCTGGTCAATACATTTGACCTAGGGAGAATGTTTGTCCTTGATGCTACAACATCGACACTCCATCTCACCGAGGGAGACATTCTAAAATACTTTGAGCTTGTCCCTGAAGTATATAAACTTCATCCTTGAACCGAGGATTCATGAGAATTTTATCATCCTTCTCGTTTGTAGAAATTTACTAGAGCCATACTACTCCCTTTTGTACCATGTCTTGGTACTTGATTTCAATGTGCTTAGACTTGTCATCACAGTCATCTCCAATACCTGATCAAACAATCATGCGAGTAGCTTTCGAATCCATGATGCTTCAAAACTCGTTAAGCTAACTATAATATACTTAATCTCTACAATGTTGAGTGTGACAGATGTTTGCCTCCTACTCATCCATGATACCATAACATAACCCAAATTGAAGAAACATCCTTATGTGCTCTTCCTGTCTTCGACACTCCCTACTCAATCTAAATTTATATATTCTTGTAGCTATACTTCATCATGTCTCAATCCATATCCAATTGTACCATGCTAGTACCTCAATGGATGTTGTTTCGCATGCCTTGGCTCAACCATAAAATAATCAGCTTCATTCACTGGATCCATCACCAAAATTTCTTTCTGTACACCCTGACTGGCTGCTCTCTCTAACACTGAAACATATCTTGTTGTGGAAATCTTGATTGAACCCTCTACCACTACTTCTTCCTAGACAATGAAGCATATATGTTGACTGGCATGGTAGTCATAGAAGGCATATTACTCTTAGAGACCTCTTGTCTCTTATCATCTAGTCTTACAATATTGCATTCCATCATCTGAAGAATCACAATAGTATATTTTCCTTAACCAAAGAAGTAATGCATCAAACTCTTTAGTCAACTCCCTTAGACACTGAAGCAGGGCTTGACTGTTCCCTCTATCACGAAAGCAAATTCTCCTGCCAATACTTCTCCCTCTATCACACAAGTCCTTCTACTTCTATTAGAAACATGTCATATAATAACAATATCAACCAAGACTAAATATATATCCATTAATCTGAGAATACCATGCCTGAATTCCATACAAATCTTTCTTTCGACTGCAAACATGAGACTCCTTCTCATGTATCTAAAAGTTTTAAGGTTGTTTCTATGTACACTTCTTCCTCAATTACACCTTGAGGAAAGCAATATTTACATCCATTTGATGTAACCTCCAATCCATAACATAAGCAATGAAAAAGATAATTTTAAAAGAAGTGTACTTGGAAACTGGAGCAAATGTCACTTCATAGTCCTCTCCCTCTTTCTGGGATAATTCTCTTGCCACGAATCTCACTTTGTACTTCTCGCATCCACTGTATTCTTGACCTTGTACACCCACTAGGAAGTCACCACTGAATTTCCTTTAGGTGTTGGCATAGTTTTCCTCCGTCGTTACATCTTTCAAACTTGTTGGTCTTCTTACTCCTTCTGAACTAGGAGCTCTTCTGGTCATATAGAATGGCTCTAGATGTCATTACAATTTCCCCATCTTGAAAAAAAAAACACTCAAGTTGAGTTTATTCTCAGTCCTAGGAGAATCATCTTGACACAAATGTTGCTAAGTTCTTCTTTATGCTTCCATCTGGTGCCAGAGCCTTGAAAACCTTCATGGTGTACTTGCAAACCTCATTAGGAGGTAATGGAAGAAATGATTATAACCAAGCAAAAGATACAAAGACAAGAGATTAATATGAAAAGTAAAGTAATAATAATAATAAAGGAGGAAATATATGAAGTACTTATCTTTTGATTTGAGGACTGTGGGGAATTGTCAACTCCCTCTTGATCCTTGCCTTCTTGTAGAAATCATTGAAATCCATTTACAAATTCATCAAGCTAGAAATGCTCATCCTCATCCTTATCATCAACTATTAATGCATGCAAATTTCCTTTCCTTCCTTGCATGAATTGTCTGAGCTAGGATTTCTTCATCCTTCAGTTATCCAACCACACCAAAGGCTCAACTGCAAGTTGATGACATTTTCATGCTACAAAGTACACACTCTGTTATGTAACCAGCTCACAAAATAGAAGAAAAGATAGATCAACGACTTAGAAATCAACCTCTTCGAGGGGGAAACCTCCTTTACATTACATAAATGAAAAATTCTTGGATGATACAAATTACAAAACCCACTTTCTATATATAGAGTGTAAGGGGTCCCAATATAATAAGAGCCTACATAAGAATCATAATGTAAGGGCACAAGAACAACAATAGTCGGCTTCTATGGGGCACAATAATAACAATATGGGGACTACATGGGCACAACAACAAAAATAAGGGGATACACTAGTATTATAGGGACCTAACATTTCCATCTCCTTCATAAAAGTGTTGTCCTCAATGCTTGAGTAGTTATGGATGCTTCTGTATAAAATTCCCATCCTCCCATATGGAATCTTCAGTGGGTATGTTCTTCCACTTGATGAGATACTCTAAAATTGATCAATTTCGTAACTATCGAGTTCTTGTTTTCATGACTGCCTCGGGTTCCAACCATAGTACTTTGGCAATAATTTATTATCCTTCTTAGCTTGCTTGAGGGACATTTTTTTGTATGGTTGTAGTCATAAAAATACCTGGTCGTCTACATCAAAATTTCTTTCGTTGTGATGTTGATCTGCTGCTTGTTTCATTCTATTTTGTGCCAAAGTTAGGCTATCCTTTAAGAGTTGGAGAACTTGTTGTTGATGCTCGATGTGATCTTCCACTGCTTGAACCTTAGAATTTTATCTTAAATATGGTGTGATGGATGGTGGATGATATTCATAAAGTTTCATAAATGGGGTCATTTTTGCTGTAGTGTGGAAGGAAGTGTTATACCACCATTCAGCCATAGGTAACCACTTGAACCATTGTGTTTGTTTATCAGATACAAAGCAACGAAGATATCCTTCCAAACATTTTTTCAATATCTCGGTTTTCCCATCAGATTGAGGATGATAAGATGATTTCGATGTTTGAAACTTTAGTGAGCATACGTGTGAAATCACGCTTCATTGTTCTTTCTTTAGAATATTTGTCATGCCATTAGAGCTAATTATCTTTCCTAGTTTCCCTGTGATACCCCTTAATTCAACTTCCCTTCCCTCCCAAAAGTTTTTTAAGAAAAGTTCTTGAAAATTAAAAGTTATCGTATCCAAATATTGTAACCATTGAACTCCAGTACAACATCAACACCACCCATTGGAATTGAAAGAATTAGGTTATTCAATACATATTCCCCCATGGTTATCTTGATATTATGGCACTTTCTGGAGCAATTTATAGTTCCTCCATTTGCAACCATCACTTGACACTTTGGTGTTGGATATAGGAAGTAATTCAATTCCTTGGCTATCTTACGATGAATAAAATTATGGGTGTTGCCTGAATCAATCAACATTATTACGTTTTTATTCTTGATATGTCCTTCTATCTTGAGAGTTTGAGGAGTGGTAATTCCTGCCAATGCATTACAAGATATGGTTGGATTCATTTCTTCTTTATCTAAGGTCAGTTCCTAGTGTATATCCTCATCTTTTGAAGATTCTTGTTCCTTTTCTTCCTCCTCTTGAAAATCTATGTAGAATAATGTCTTCTCAGCACATTGATGACCTTTAGTGTATTTGCTATCACAACTATAACAAAGCCATTTTGCTCTTTTTTCTTCCAATTTTTGTAGTGTCAACCTTGTAGGTTGTGGACGGCTAGGAGTAGCAACAATTCCATCTTTATAGTTTTGAGTAGTAGGCTTCCTTGTCGCCATAATTTTTCTTTCCAACCTAGATGCCTTCTCCAATGAATCAGGTTCCCAAAGGCGAACCTTATGTTGGTTTTTATCCTTTAAAGTCACTATGAAGACATCAATCCTATGCTCCGTTGGAATATCATTTACCCTTATATTCAATTTTTGGAAGTCCTCATTGTGTTCCATCATTGAACCCTTTTGTTTGAGAATTATCAATTGGCTAAAGAAGGTGTTGCTCTTTGTATCCTCATAATGTGTTATCATTTACTCCGTAAAAATTGACCAAGTGACAATTTGTTTACAAGAGAAAAGCCACAAATACCATGCAAATTGATTGGGATCTAAATATAAAGTTGCAATGCGTACTTTTTGTGTGTTTTTCATATTATGGAGATAAAAATATTGCTCCATATGTAGTATCCATGTCACAGGATCCTTGCCATCAAACTTCCTAATATTGATCTTGGGAATATGGTGGGTCTTTAATCCAACATTAGAGTCTATGAAATCATGATTAACATTTCTTTTTTTCTCATCACGAGTTTCCTCTACTACCTTTTCACCATTAGGAAGATTTTCTTGTAGCAACTTTGTCAAACCTTCCTTCAAAACTTCAGGTTTTGCTTCTATACCATCGATCTTAGCTTCCATGTCATACTTCAAACCTTCCATGCCATTCTTAAAACCATCCATATTATCTTTTATGTCTGCTTTTAAACCATCAATGTTGCCTTTTAGTTCATATTTGGTTGCTCTTTGTGAGAGCGAATTTTTTTGTACTTGGTCTCATAATTTTGATATATCATGTTGGAATTCTTCCTCTTCATGCGTCATAGTAGAGATTTTTGAGGGCTTAATGGGCGTGGACTAATTTTTTTTGGGAGGAATTTTAGAACCCAATACTGATATATATGCTTCAATATGCTGATATAAATGCTTCAATATTTCCTTGGAATCACTTCAAACTGATTTTTCAAAAGAAATGTTATGCAAAATTTAAAAAATACGCACCTTTTTCTTTATTTTTAGGAGCTATTTTTTGAAACTGTTGTATCTATGTGATTTTGAATCTCCAATATCTGAACTTCAGTCATGTAGTAACCCTCTAAGTATTCTTTCTAATGCCACAGGTCAGACCCTATTTGGATTCTTCAAGATAAATTTATGCCAAATCTCCCACGATGACCCGATTATGGATTGATTCAATAGAGCGAAGTTGTAAGGGGTGCCACTTGTCACTATTTAAACATTCAGATCTAAAATTGATACAAGAAAAAATATAATCTGTTTAATTTCGACCACTTTTTACAGATTTCAAATCTGATGTCTGAAATGAAAGTTATGATGATTTTCCCTCGGTCACGTATTTGACACTAAAGTTCACCAAGATTTCGAATCCACGTGATTTCAATTTCAGCTTCTGAAGCTTCATAGAAAAAATTCCAAGGTGGCCTGTTTGAAGAAGCGAAACCCTAGAATCCAAAGCTCTAATACTAAATGTTATGTAACCAACTCACAAAATAGAAGAAAATATAGATCAACGACTTAGAAATCAGCCTCTTCGAGGGGGAAACCTACTTTACATTACATAAATGAATAATCTTGGATGATACAAATGGAAAAACCTACTCTCTATATATAGGAGTCTAAGGGGTCCCAATATAATCAGAGCCTACATAACAATAATAATTTAAGGGCACAACAATAACAATAATGGGCTTCTATGGGGCACAATAATAATAATATGGGGACTACATGGGCACAACAATAACAATAAGGGGGCTACACTAACAATAACAATAAGGGGCTACACTAGTATTATAGGGACCTAACACACTCCTACTAGCATTCAACATTCTTGGTTGCATTCTAAGGTTTCACAAACCCTTAGGACCAAGATAATAACCCTCACATAATAATCCTCGCAACTTGGCTCAATAAATTTACTGTTAAAGCTTCTTGAAACGAATTCAAAATTAGACCTAATCACGACCTTGATAAGCCTTAAATGGAATTGAAATAATGCCTTTGTACATGGTCTCAAGAAGATTGAAAGATGACCCTTGAAACTACCTCAAGGATAGGCTGAGAATGTCCACATGCCAGGTCAATATTAGCGATAAATATTGATTGAATTGTCTTCAAACAATTGATGAAATAAACTTCAGAAAAGAGAAGCCAAAAAATACCTTGAATGTTCCCTCTAAGCAACCTTTGATCAGACCTTTAAATATGCTTCAGAAACTTCCTTAGAACAACCCCTAAACTCTTCCACCAAACAATCACAAAGAGATGCCAAGGTCTGCTTCAAGATATACCTAAAAATGGGAATAAGACCATATCATTCAAATTTCCTCCATAAAATATTCCAAACAAACTCGCTTAATCAACCAATCCTCAATATATATGCAAACAACAACCACAACTGTGAAAATACCACTGTCACTATGTAATCAATGGTATTGATTTGCACAAATCTATAATATAATTGATCTGGATGATAGGATGCCCTCAAAACATGCTATCAAACTCTAGATCTATATCTTGGAAGCCCCTAGATCTCCTCCAATTATAAGCATCCTTCTTTAAACCATGAATCTCAATTTGATAATTAAGAACTTGGACCTTTCTCTCCCTATGGTTCTAGCTTCCTTGATTTTCATAGGAAAATAGTGAAGTTGTTGAATAACCTATTAAAACCATGCCTATTTTACAAAATAATCATCAAAAACATATGTCTACGAGTTTTGTTCACAAAGTAGATGTTTCGGCCCTTTACGATCAAAACTAAGGCCTTTCGCCCCATATCACGGGCTTCTAGGGACTTGGCCCTCAAACAAAACTTTTATCACAGGCTTCTTTAGCAGACACACACTTATTTTGGTAGCTCATTTGCATGGTTCAACAATCAAAGCCTAGGAGGATGCTCGACCTCCTTCACAAGGACATAAATTCTCTTCAAATCACAAAATTCATCCTCCTTTTTTATTTGTGGTTCACTCTTCTTGGCTTGATGTCCTTCACAAGGATGATTTCTAAGATGTGTGGATGAAATGATGAGGGTTAAATCACACGATCATGGTAGGTTTAGCCATGCATGTCATCTTCTCAACATATCATGCCATCTATGTAATGTATGAGGGGTCATGTTTCATGAAACTTCTCAAGGATCCAAGGTCAAAACATGATCCCAAGCTCCCTCTATTTCTTGACTAACTCCTTCAAATATCTTTAATGACTGTTATTTCACATAGGCTCTGATACCATGCTGATTTTTTAGAAGAAATGTCATATTATATTATGATAATTACTTTCCAATGATTTATTTAACTAAGTTCACTCATGTCACATACATCATTAAGCAATTAAACACAGAAAATCTCAACAGTAATGCAATAATGAAAGTAGGATCACAAAGAGATAGTTGAGCACACAAAGAGACACAAATTTCCACCATGGAAAGTCAAACTGGGGAGAAAACCCAACAATATTTTCTAGGAGATATTTTCTAGGTCAACAAATTAACAATTTGATATTCACATAAATAAATAAGCCAAACCTATTGTCAGAATCTTTCGGATGTGAAATGTGTAGAAATTTTCCATGTCTGGTGTTTTGAGTGGACACTCCACCCATTATCAGGGACCAAAAATAAAGCATATCATAAGCGTGAGAGTTGATCAAATATACCAAATTTTCGGCCTTCCTGCTGTTGCTTCAGAAATTTGGTCAACCCTAGTCAACAGGGCCGAATTTTGGCCTCCTACATCTTCTCTGAAATTCATTCAACCTACGATCAACCTGCCAAGAATAAATTTGATCAACCTGTAATCAAACTACCCATAAGAAGGTTCAGTTAATGTAGGTCTAATTCAAGGTAAACTTAGTTGTCACAGAAAAATATCTTCCTAAAAAATCTTAGCCTCTTCCCTCATTTCCTTTGCACGTGTGAACAAAAGAATAAATGATGTTGTGATGATTTGAATTGGTCTCCAAGAGGTGAGGTCGAATGGAAATATATAGTGGTTAGGTTGCCCCCAAGTGGTGTGACTTTTAGGGGGGTGACTTGAAAAATTTTAAATTTAAATTTTATTTAATTTCCCTCCATTTATTTCTTTCATGGACCGACTTGAATATCAACTGCAGCCACCAAAATTCAACAATTTTATTAACAATTTCCTTGTTATACAAATGAGATTGAATTTTTGTTCATGCCCCAGTATCTAATAACTTTAAAACCTTAAGAGTTACCTCAATTTGTAGATGATTTTGTGCATAATGTCACAGAAGTCTTGGTATCAAATCCCATTAAGTCCCTTGGGGTTATTAAATGGTATTTCAAAGAGTAGTTACCATCATCCTTGAACCAAAAGATCAAGGAAGAGGGGGGGGTGGAATTTGTGTGGGGCTAGCAATGTACTGCGTCTTCATTTGGAATACTTAATATGTTGGTAAGTGACGAACTCTATATCTTCAAACAAAAATTACTCCTGAAAAATCATTTAAAAAAAAAATCAAATAATGAGAATATTTAATAGTTGACCATTTGAAAAAGAAAAAATACACTAAAATGGCATATCACGATTAAAATTAAAATGATCAAGCATTAAAATTAAGAGATTAAAGTAAGTTTAACAAAATCCATGATTATGAGGAAATGCAAAACTTATTGGGAAATGAGATATGGATCAAATTTTGGACGTTGTTATGGTTGATTAATAACAATGCGGGAGGAACTCCCTAAAGCTAAAAATAGAGGAACACTACCATAATACGATTTCTCTAATTATCATTTAATGATATATGTTGGTTCTATGTGAGGTTATGTAAGCCTTAAGCTTGAAATTTTATGTATGAAGTTACTTTTCATGAGGAATAAGCTCCTACATATCTCTCTCCAACCGAGAGCATAACTCTAGCTCTTATCACCATCATTGCTCCTCTCACCGATGACATTATTATGCCTCATACTCTAGTTGCAATTACTCCCCATGCTAACAATATTATTGTTTTTTATTCTTTTGGTTCATTTGTAGTTGTTTTTCACACTAGTAAGCACCATTCTCTAATTATCTAATTACATTATGTTTTATGCATTTGTAGGTGGATTCCCCTCACAAATGTTTCTTGCATCTCTAGGTAAACTTCTCTCACCACTAGAGCACAAATCCAGATGATGGACATGATAAGCGTTCAACATGGACTCATATGTTAGGAGTATCATCTTGTGGTGATGCCTATTGCTTGCTCAATATCCTACCACAAGATTGTTGTTTCCCACCTTGAGATGGAGGGATATGTAACCTTATGGTACCAATGACAATTACACATAGACACCACCAACATTCAAACATCCATTCCTCTAACAAAATCTACCAATAGTTGCAAAATATTTTTATATCTTTCTATGGTTCAACCATCCCCCATTCCCAAAAAAAAATCACAACAAAGCATGATTTATTATCCCTTCATCCATGAAACTAGATACCAACAATGGTAAACCAAGTTTAGCCATATTTATTCCCATGGGTGGCCTCTAATGGTTCATATGTTTACCTCACTTCATTGGATTTCTTGTTGGACTTCCTCCATGTGGACTATGACTTTATCTTAATAGTAAAAATAATAACATAAAAGAAAACAAAAAAACATCAAAAGTGATCCAACAATGAATAATATTTTTCTAATTAGGGGAAATTTGAGGTAAAAAATGGGCTCAAAATAAAAAAAATATACTAAAAAAAAGAACTTTAAAAGAACCAATGAGATTCAAGATGATGGTGTCATCCCCAAGGGAGAATATTTTGGAGGGAAAAGAAGCAAACTATTTTTTTTATTGTATTTTTGGTGTATCTCCTTAGAGGTATACTCAAATGTCAAGTGTAGATATTGGTTGGATACAAAATTAAATTCCACATCCAACGAGTACCCACTATGCATACTTATGAGTAGAGACATATCGAAAAAAGATGAAAATAAATGAAAAAAAATGTGTTCGTGTATTTTTATTTTTTGTTTATGTGGGTCTACTTAGAAGTATGCATAGTGGGTACTCATTGGATGTGAAATCTAATTCTACATCCAATGGGTGTCTACACTTGACATTTGAGTAAACCTACAAGGAAATAAGCTAAAAATACAATTAAAAAAAAAGTAATTTTATTTCTCTTTATTTAAAAATTCATAACTCTTATTTTATTCTTTAACTATTATTTTATTATTTTCCTTAGGAGGTCGATTTTATACCTCAAAATTCCTCTAATGAAGCATTCCTTGCTAGCTCCAAAGAACTCCTAATCATGGGGTAAACACAATCTCATACACCTTTTATTCTTGAAATCTGGCCACCTCATACTTTTGACCCCACTTAATTTTGAACATCCCCCCCCCTCCCATGAAACTCATTTGACAAATTAACCTTATTATAAAATCACATTAGCATTCTCACCGCAAACCTTTTCTCCATTGTGAGGCTATGCTTTGAATCAACATAGAAAGTGCGCTCAATAGAAGTGATGACCAAGATTCTTTAAGCTTACTACTAAGTGAATGGATGTTGTGATCGTTAGAGTGTGACATATTTCAATAACCCCCTCCTAACTCCATTACGACAAGCATGAAAATGTTGATTGATATTTGACTCATCTATCTAGGGATATATTCCCATCATTTTGGGAGCATATTCCATTTTTCAAGGGGCTCCTCCCAACTCCATTACAACAAGTGCGAAAACGTTAATTGATATCAAAGTCATCTATTTGGGGACAAATTCACATCATTTTGGGAGCATGTGATATTAATTTATGTCTAGGACTTCCCTATACTAGTCGATATATAAACTAATATCTATTAATATCTAATAAATATCATTCAATGTCTAAAGAATATCAATCCACATTGAGCTTTATAAACCATAAATTCAATATATATAACTTGCATGACATATTCTCTCATACTTGATTTGCATATTAGTCAATATACACACAAACTTTGATCAATATAGAAATCAAGATCAAACACCATCAAAATACACCCCAATAAATTTGAAATCATCAATATGTGTGCAACCTTTGGTCACAAATGATCCTAATATCAATCTATGTAATCAAATTATAATGATTAATGTATAAAGTAGTGGATGTTTCAAAAATAAATTGACCTCCACAAGCATAAAATTTGAAATCTCCCACACACACACACACACATATATATCATCAACGCGTCTGCAACCTTTGGTCACAGATGATCTTGATATCAATCTATGTAATCAAATCATAATGATTAATATATAGAGTTTTGGATGTTTCAAAAATACATTGACCTCCACAAACATTAAATTTGTAATCTCCCTGATGCATGGTGTATTCAAATGTAATCGATCAACATGTAGGGTATATATATATATTGGGGCAATCTATGTGTTATTACTTGCCAAGGAATGCCATCGAGTGCAGAGTGTCATCACTGAAGATGTTATTAATAAAAAAATTACTTGTTCATATTTTGACGGAGATGGGTCACGTGGAGGAGGGTTGATTCTTCACCTCAATAAGCATCACTTCCTGATATAAAAAAATGGCCTTGGCCAGAGCACAAATAATTATGCCAAATTACTATCCCTTAAACTACTCCTCTGTTGGGCACGAGAAGATGACTATCACTCTCTTAAAATTTTTGTGGATTCACTTAATGTCATTAATCGGTTCAATGCAACACAACGATGTAACAACCACACACTACAACTTATCCTTGAAGAAAATTTTTAGTTAAAACAACTCTTTGATCATGTATCCTACTGTCACATCTACAAGGAAATAATTTTTGAAGCAAATGTCTTGTCTAAGGAGGGCTCTTGACAACTTATGGGCACATGGAAAGTTTTAGAGAACATTGATGGAAGGATACATGAATACTAACACTAATATTTCGTTGTAGATTAAATCTTATTTTTTCAATAGACAAAGTTTGATAATATACATTTCAACAGCTAGTCTATGTTTATATTTTCTGATGAACAACATTTCTAACTACAGGCATATATCTTTATGTATTTTTTGATATTATTTTTGGGACTCTCTTAGCATAGTCATATGACCTTATATGGTTATGTTATGTATTTACCATGGAATATTGCTTTTTGCTACTTGGAACGACCATCTTATGCAGCCCATGTTTTGTTCCTTGGTTTTTGATTCCACAAGATAGATGATGAATGTCCTTTGGGGCATCTACTATACGTAACCTTTTATAACTTAATAGAAAGTTACGTTTTTTTCTTCAGAATATATATATATATATATATATATATATATAAGGTTTTACATTGATCATTATTGAGCTTCTCAAGTTGTAAATTCATGCTAAACAACTTGCTAACACATTCATTCACGATCAATCCTCATGTTGGTTGAAGTTTTAATGTATATCAATCTATATACGAAACAATATTGATTATCATTGAACTCAATTCGAGATCCATAGTTTACATGGCATATTTCATTATAACTGGTCTACATTTCAATCCATACATTACATATACAGACCGATGTCGGTTGTCATTAAGCTCCAAATAACATAAAATTTGAGATTTTTAAATTGCATGGCATATTCAATCATTATTGATCGATTTGTCAATTCTTTGGTTATTCTTTCAATCTCTATATCGAACATTATATCCATTTTATCATTTAATATGAGTAGGAAAAACTACCACTCTATGTTTTATGTATCAATGACTGCACATGGATATTGATCAATGTGATCATGTATTGTTTAATCACTGTTGTGCCCATGCAAATAATTTTGATGTGTGTCAAAATTTATATTCTAAAATATTGATCAATAGTCGCAAAACATGTGATTGAACAAAATTGAACCAAAATGATGTTGTTTGATATAAATTTTCTATTATTTGGTCAATATTTATGTCGGTCAATTTAGTTTTCTACATGGATTGATATATAACCCTTGTGATATCATCTACTTTCAATATCAAATGATGTGGCACTGAAATCAATTGATACATTGAAAGCACATGAAAGTGCATAGTGGAAATGGGTATAAAATGACACATGTATCCACAAGATGTAGAAATGATGTTTTTCGGTTAGATTTGGTAACCTTTGTAATAAATGAGCTTCCCATATGAAACTCCTTTCTTCTTCACTAGTGTATAATCAAAGTGTAATGATGTGCTAGTAATGATGTCTTTATTAGAATGCCTAAGATATATTCTTAACTATGGCAACTTTTGCTTTTCACTTTTTTCTATATTTTCTAAAGTCTACGCTATTAAAGGCTCACTTTTTTTTTTTTTTTGGACCTAATTAGTTTTATCAAACATATCTTCTCTAAGTTGTATAATGGTGAGATTTTGATTTTTTACAATCTCATAGAGTACACAAAACTAACCATGTGTATGTGGCATCTCTCCATGAATTGTGAAAAAAAAAATCCAATTTTTATAAATAAATCAATGTTAATTTTATTTTTTTGGTTCGTGTTTACATTTATATACTAACTATGTGTTTATGACATTTCTACATGAATTAATAACAAAAAAAAATCACTTTTTTTAAATAAATAAATGTTAGTTCTTTTGCTATTTTTTTCATTTATATAAATACAATAGATTTAAAGTAATAATGCAATTTTTTTTTTTTGTACTCTTGCATAATTCTTTTTATAGTTATAACTTATGGACATTGTTTTTTTTTTTTTGCTTTTGTTTTGTAGGTACAATAGTGGTGATTTTCAAGCTCGTAGTTCCCAACTATGCATTGGCTTATGGTCTTGATGACTCTTAGGGCATGTGTTGTATGTTTCTTTAACTCACTTAGTGGAATGCACTGTTGGAATTTTTAGGTTTGTTGCTGTGGTAAGTTTAGGGAGCATGTGTTGTATGTCTTCTTTGTATGATTTTGTTGGTTTCACTAGTTTATGTGCAATTATTGTAGAAACTCTTTAGTGCTTGGTTATTATTATCTATGTTGTGATAACCAAATATCACTCATGAACTATTAATCCAGAATATTACTAGGTGAGAGTGCCCTTTCATAGGAAGTCACATCCTTTCAATGAGACATGTATTTTCACATATCTCTTTATTAGCTATTAATTAATTATTATTTATTATGTGTGTGTGTGTGTGTGTTTTCATACCATTGTCTTTCTCTTTGAAATGTTTTGTTCTCAAGGTGCATTGATGAAAATGCTTAATATCATGTTCTTTCTCTTATAATCTATTCACCTCTTCTCCAATTAGTTGCCATCTTCGACGATACAAGATTATGTGAACATCTAAGTGCTGAGTAAAAGTGTCAAATTAAAAAATGATCTGACCATCCTAAATAGATCTTCTGTATAATGTTGCGTTTATAAGCTTTCCAAAATGAATTATTATCACTTGAAAATTTCCACACATTATTAGGAATTTGGCTTCTGTGATCCATAAATTGTGTATAAAATCTTTCGGTGAAAATCACATTCAAGTAGATTTTGTCGACTCGTTTCGAACCAGCTAGTGTGGTTCATCATCAGGACAAGATGAGAAATCTGATCTAGGACCCAATTTAAATAGATAGGAAACTCCAACTAGCCGTTGAGAAATAATGACTAATTTGACTGGAATAAAAAAAATAATAAGACAAAATAATAATTGAATTATTATTATTATATTTATTTAATAATTAAAACATTTGAATATAATATAATATTTATATATTCTTAATTAATAATAATTTAAAATTCTAAGATTTAAAAAATAAATAAATAAATAAATTAATTATATATAATAAATAAAAATAAAAATAAAAATATAAAATATAAAAATATATAAAAATAAATAAATAAATAAATAATAATAAAAATAAATAAATAATAATAATAATAATAAATAAATAAATAAATAAATAAATAATAAAAATAAATAAAATGTAAATAAATGAATGAAAAATAATAATAATAATAAATAAATAAATAATGAATAAATAAATAATAAATATAATAATAATAATAATAATAATAAATAATAAAAATTAATTAATTAATAAAGTACAAAAAGGGAGAAAGAAACTGGAGACCAAAGGAGAGGAAATGACACGAGGGAGAACCGAAGGGAAGAAAACCAATAACTAAGAATGAAGGGCAGGGATCCAACATCTGTTAACACTCCACTCATCATCTCTATTAAGGTTGATTGGCCTCCTTTCGATTTCTAAAGCCTCTCTCAACTTTCGGTGGTGGAAATGGTCATTTCTCGCAATAACTTTCACATCTTCAATGCAAATGTGATGCTTTATCTTTTCAACATGCTCTATTAAAGCAGGAGCGAAATCCACACATGTTTTAATGCATTTCAACTTTCATGTTTTTTTTTATAGCTCCTATATCTTGTATTTCTTTCATTATCACAAAACATATCAACATTCTATGTTATTTATATATGATAAATTTAATGTTTGGTTTATAAGATGAATTATTATCACTTTGATTTCCACACATATTTTAATTCATTTCAACTTTGCATGAAAATTCATAATTTTCCTATAACTCTTATACCTTGTATTTCTTTCATTATCACAAAACATATCAATATTCTATGTGATTCACATATTATAAATGTATATAATTTTACTATGTTGTTTTTTCTCGTAAAAGGTGCACTATGCATACATTATCTTCTTCATCGTAGCATTGCCTGCCGCTGGTTGCATTTATTGATAGTTCTTTGAGCGGATAATGCCTCCTTAATTTAGCAAGTAAGCGCAACACAAGTAAGATAGACATATGCTTCATCAACAAAGAGAAAGACACTCTTTGGTTAATGTTAGCTATGGGTTGATAGTAATTATATATAAGTTATTTACATTTTATTTTATTTTTTTTATTAGTTTAAATCATTTAGTTTTTATATATTATTGTTGCTTTGAATTTTCTCTTTCTTGTAAATTTGGGTGAGAAGTTTCTAATAATACCAGACACTCATGACATTCTTGTGCTTCAAAAAATTGTGCAATATAGATATAATTAGCAATTGCTCTTAAAGGTGCAAAGATACATTGAAGGAATGGAATATTTTGGAAGATCGTCTTGAAAAACTAAATCACTAAATATAATAGAATAAATATTAGATAAAGTATTATTTGAATTTTTTTTAGAAAACAATATGAGAAACCTTCTATTTCAATTGTTGCTTACTTGTTGATGGAAAATTTGTAGTTACAACATTCGATTATTCTCAAAGTAACATGAATGATGGAAAATTAGGTAGGTAAATAGGTAAATGACCACATAATTTATACAATTCCTTATTTAATTCTTAGAGTATTGAAAATTTCTTGGTTTATTACACTGCTATGTTGGGCATGGAAAATTGGGAAGATAGAATGGATTAGTTTTTACACTATAACTTTCACCAGTTTAGTCAATACAACTTAGAGGACAACTTCAAAGAGCTAGACAAAAAAATTGACCAAACAAATTGCTGGGAATTGCCAATTTGTTAGTTTGGCAAAGTCTTTGCCAGCCTAACCCCGCAGAGAGACACCTTCCATATAATTAGTAAATGTATAATAATTTTAACAATAATACATTAAAATAACTTTTTAGATAAAAAAATATACGCAATAAATATGATTGTGGGACACTCATTAGAATTTTCATATTTAAAATCTATTTTTATTATATTTATAATAAATATTATTATATTTATTACTATTGGAATAATAATATTTACTTTGGGTAATATAATTATGGTTTAAATTCTAATTACATGGATGAGCTAAGCATACAGTACTTTTTTTTTCTTAATATTTAATATAATTAAATATTAGAATTTTTATATTTATTCCAATATTTACTTCAGTTAATATATTTATGGTTTAAATTCTAGTTATATGGGTGAGCTAAGCATTGATTCAAATATGTTACTTTTTCTTTCTTAATATTTAATATAATTTAATATTAGAATTTTTATATTTAATTATATAATGACTTGAAAAAGTAGCGTGGCCCCAAATTGAATCCAAGACAGGCTGGCAACAGTTGGGATATCATCTCTCTTCCTCTTTCTCTTTTCTTCTTTTCCAGCCAAATGAAGCTGGATCAAATTTGAAAACTAAAAGAGAGATTTGGCACAATTCCATCAACATTTGGAATATGATCTGATTTTCATATTTTTGCACAAGAATAACATAATTAGAAGTACGCCTTTTGTCTCATAGACCAATTGGTGTCGTGGAGGTTACAAAAATTTCTATTTATTTTATTATATTTATCATTTCCTTTTTTAGGCTGCTTCAACGAATACAAACACACATGGACATAAATGTTGGATCTGGGCAACGTGTATTATGTCAAAATCATATGAGGCTTACACCCAGGCTCATCAGTTCTTAACATGCTATCTAGTGTGGCATACCAAACAAAAATAAAACCCCAGCTCAGAACTTGACACTCCACCCAACACACCAATGAATCAAGAACCCTTGCAAACCATGTTCATCTTAACATTGAAGTATGCCAAATAATCAAAAGGCTTTAGAATTAGCATAATAAAAATACCCCATTGTGTTTTTTTTCTCGAATTAACCCCGTTGATTTATTTTCCTTTAAAATCAAGGGAAACATTACTACACTCAAGAGGTCATTGTTGAGAAATCCATCACAAACTCCGCACTTGTAGCGGAAATATTCCATCAAGTTCACCCAATACTTGTCCCTACAAATTTACTATTTTATCAAATTTACCCAAGCCCCTACAAGTTTACAATTCCATCAAGTTCCCCCAATACCTGGACATGGCCTGAAACACTTGTTTATCTTTGGCATAATCGGATTTTGGTGAGAGACAGAAAAAAAGAGAGAGTGTGCCACCACTACTAAACAACGGACCCATTGACCAATCGCCACATAATAAATTGGAAAAGCCTTAATTAGATGTCATTTTTTACCTTCTACGAAGCAGTGCTCTGTAAATGGATGGAGTTTTTTGCAATCAATAGATCCACAACATTGGGAACGAAATACTTCATTTCTTGGATGACATTCAACGTGACAACCAATTTTCCATCAAATTTACAGGCATTCAAATCAGGCCTAAGCTACATATCATAACGTCGCAAAATTGTAAACTTAGGCTATCTTAGTTCATGAACGGAAATCATTCTTTCAAGAAATAGGTGTAGGGTCTGTAGGCCTCTTTCCAAAAGAACTCTAAACTAGAATAGTGCAGCTCGATGTTGAGGCAAATAGAATATAATCTGCTAGCCACCCCAACGAGTGGGAATTCAAGCAAGGCTCAATTCCCGGAACAAGAAATTTTATATGAATCCATGGTGATGACGATATTTTTCTGTTGTGTTCTCATAGATGATTTTTCATTCAAATTGAAACGTTGCATATGGACCATTCTTCATCAGCGTCGGTGCTTCATGGGTTGCATCATAAACTGAAGGAAAATATCGATAGGAGAGGAAGCAAAGGAACTCAGGCTCCATTACGTGAATATCTTGACAACTTCAACGCAACAATCTGACATTTGAACAATGTGGTGAACAAATGATAACTCGCTACATAGCCCAAATTCCTGAGGAGGGTCTCGCACGAATATGGTGCATTGTGAAGGCCCGAAGACTTGTCAACTCATTCCTTCATCCCTTAGGAGTGAGACAATGCGTCGTCCTTGTCTCCTTGAGAAATAGGGAAGATCTGAAGTCCCATCATTCCATCCCTTCGACCCTTCGGGGTGTGGCAGTGCGCCTAGATGATTTTTTTCCACTTGCTTGAGCACCTGAGTGCATTGCAAAGCCTTTAATGACCCTGCATGTCCCTTAGTGCTTTGAAAGTGCGGCCTCCTAATTTGCATGCTCATTTTCTCATCCATGCAAGTTATTTTGTGTTGTTGTTCATATATTTTCATGCCCAATTATGTGTGATGGTTATTTTTACATGATTACAACTTTTGCTGCATAGTAGGTTGCTTTAAGCTAATCCTGTCACTATGAGCTATTTTTTATTAAGTAAAAAATAGGGGTTGCATGATTATAGATTTCACAAAGATTATGCAATCATGTGTCGAGCATTTTTTTTAAAAATCATTGTCTATATATGCAATTTCAATGACTTCCATAATTCCTCATATAATTCTTTAAAGGGTTCTAGCTCAATGGAAGAGCCCCTGCCTTATATGCAATAGGTTGGTGGTTCAATTCTACTGTGCCCTAACATGAATTAATCAATCAATTAATTAAATAGTTTCTATATTGATTTTTTTTCAATGGTGAGATATTTGTTTGGATTCATTGTTTTATATTGTCTACAGAGAGACAATAGCTAGGATTAAAGACATATTGTCTCTATAAAGATAATATGTCTTTAATCTCAACTGTTGTCTCTGGAGAGACAAAAATGAAATTATCTCATTAGAGACAATAATTCTTGTGTTATATATTGTCTTTATAAAGACAATAATTTGAGACACTTGCTTAAAGACAATACACACTTTTTTTTTGTCTCAAGTTAAGACATTTTACCCAAAAATTGTCTCAAATATTGTCTTAAAACCCCCCTCTGTGTTGTAGTGTCCTAAGACGTAACCAAAATCAAGCTGTTGGGGTGAAGAACATGCTTAATTAGTAATAAAGGATCCAATTGATCCACATGACCTACATCATCTAATATTATGAGTACCTCACAAGATGAAAGATTCTTTTTAAGTATCTCCCTACCTTCTTCCCACCTCTCAATTTTGATATCTCTATCCTTCATTTTCCCTCGCATAAAATAGAAAGAAGGATCTATCATAATCTGACCTCTTACAATTGAAAATTTCTTTGGCCAGTGTCATCTTTCCAATTCCACCGATGACCACAATCCTCATAACCTTGACCTCCACTTGGTCATCCTGATGCATTCAAAGTGTCCCTTTAAAATATTGTAAATTTTCTGCCAAACTAGTTGGATATTTTGCCACATCCAATGGCATCGCAACATTTTTCAACACGACTTGCACAACCTTATCCAAGAGCTCCTCTTCGTTCTCCTCCAAGAGTCCCTCTTCGCCCTCATCCCCAAATATTAATTAAGATAGTAAAATAAGTAATGAAAAAAGATACTTGTGGTGTGATGTATGCTTCAATGCAACAAATTTAGAAGTAATATGGATGGAGACATTGGGATATCCTCACCCATTATTCTCCTGTAGTTCAAAGCCGCTTATATTTGCAACATGATGAAGAGTGTTTCGCCAAGTCTGGATAGTCTGCAAGTCATATTGCTTCTTACGGTCCATATTTATCTTTTCTCGCCCATCTGACCTTAGAAGGCTACATTTTATAGAAGACATGAAGAATAATTGCTTTCGACTCCACCATGAGGATGAGGCACCACTTGGATTCTACATTGGTTGTAGAGTAAATGGTTATATGGACAAAGGCTACTCAAATAGTAGCTTCTATATGAGAAGAGTTCAACCTGAAATTCAGGATTGTCTAGGAAGAGTTGCAATCAATAGGAAATGAGGTGACAGTATAGACTTTTGGTGAGAGTGCTCTTGATATCAGGCCCGCGATGGTTAATGAAAATGTGGTAATGGTGATAAGAAGTGGATGCATAAGAAGAGGACTTGAAGGAAGAAGATGCAGAAGAAGAAGAAGAAGAACTCCTCCTCAAGCTCTAGAATTTGGTTTAGGAGTGGCTACTTCAAGAAAGGCTTGGCTATAGTGTGTCTATGGTTGGGTGAAGAGGTGAAGTCCCAATCTTAGTTGCTTGGTTCAATTATCAAAGATAAGTGTATTCTTACATTTCTCATGCTCTGAATGCTTTATGCTTGTTTAATGTGATGATTTATCATGGTTTGTAATGCTGAGGAATGAGTTAGTCCTGTTTGAATGATTATTATTATTTTTAAAGGCATGGATATGGAATAGTCTAGATTCTTTTGTTAAATTGGATATAATCCTAGTCTAAATGACTTGTATGCAAGGAATGTGTGAACCTTGTTAGTGTTTGAATTAGAACTATAGTTTGAATGCCTGAACATTGAAGAGATGGGTATTCTATAGCAAATATGCATTGTTAAATGAAATTCTAGTGGGTTTGTTTCTAAATTGTAAGCCAGGGAGGTTAGAGGTTTTGCATGGGGTAATGTGCCAGTGTAATTCCTATGATATTGTTGAGGAATGCTAATTCCTATGTGAATAAATGACGCTAAATATCATGTGAATGTTGAGAGATGGTTGTTCGAAGGAGGATGATATATTAATGCTTGTTCATGCTCTTTGTATCGTTATTATTTGTTAGCAACAAAGTCAATAATTGCTTATGTTAATTTCTAAGAGAGGGTTACTCATGTGTTCATCCTGAATCCTTCAATTGGTCTATATGGATATGCATAAAGAGATAGGTAGATCTATATTGATTTAATGGATGTTTGCACTAAAAACGACCTGGATATCAGGCTAGTATTTGCTCATAAGCTCAGGAAGGATATCATTTTCGACACATATGTACAGGTATAAATATATATTCATTCATAGGTTGGGATGAGGCATTGATAAGATCATAAGAGATAAAAGGAGGCCGGTGAAGGTAGAATCACCACATGTATTCCATATATGTGCCACGGGCCAACTTGAACCGCAAATATGCCAATATCAGGAGGGATAACTCTAAAGGGGATGTGTAAAATCAAATGTGTAAGCCCATGAGCTTGCGTGGGGTAATAATCCCTTAGCCCTTTGGAGAAATGGTGTGAAGCCTTGAACAACCATGCAAAATATAGTTATAACCATGTGTGAAGGCAAGAGGAATCTAGATCATCGAAAGTCAAACACGTTACCACCATTGGATGGTCCCTAGAACTTCTTCTTAGAGGTTTCAAAGGGAATCCCCAAAGGAAACTCCCAAGATTTTATTCCTAGGGTGAATAAGCACTGTGGGGCCGGTTTTACACCCTAGCATGAAGTGGAAAATGGAAACCCGAGCCCCCCCTTATAATATGATTTTATGCAAGTTGCATGATGTTGGGGTATAAATGGACCCATAGTTATGCGACACATAATTTGGAGGGTGCGCCGAAGGAAGACGTCACCTCAACATTTAGGATCAATGACATCATCCAAAACCTTGAACCTCGGAGGTTTCGAGCAGGGGCACAATGGAGATCTCCCGATATTTTATCATTGGGAGGAGGTTTTAGGGAGAGGGGCTCACACCATATACTGCGCCCATGATATATGTGTATTATGTAATGGGGCATGCTAAGAGAGGTTTAAGTCTGAGTGGATTAGTAACTTTCATGTGGCCAGTGACTAGGACAACCAGGTGGGAACCATGTGGGGACCACGTAGATGCCACATGGTAGGTATATGACATGGCACTAGCTATGTTAGAAGAATATTTTTGAGAAATTATACCAAAATTACTCTTCTTATTCGATTGTTGACAATTTTCTTAACAACAACGAAAAGAAAAGAAAAAATTACTAATGCTCTTCAAATATGCAAAAACACTATTAGAAACCCTACAAAAGATGATCTACAAATACTGAAAAATACTTAACAACTAATGATACAATAAAACCCAATGGAAATAAAACGATTTTTATTATAATGGAGGAATACACCTATTAGAGAAGAATATCGACTTGGGTCTAAAGCATCCCCCTACGTGGGATGGGTTATTTTATTCCCCATGCTTCAAAAATTGGTATCTCTTTCACTAGTCGCAATGGGCAGAATGAAGAGTGAATGAGTGAACCCAAAATGGGAGCTCGAATGATTTAGGATGATAGTGACGACGATGAAATGATCATGTGTGTAGAGTGAGGGAAAAACCTCTTTATTTATAATAAAATGCTAGGATAGATCTATATCTAGAAAAATAATAAAATATTATTAGACCAAATCAAGATCTAGTCGTTAGGAATATTTTATTATATTGGAGAGAGGAGAATTTTTAAATGGTCAAAAAATATTTATTTAGTAAACTAACTCAAAAAATAATGATTTATTGAGTTAATTAAGGAAAATGGTTAAAATAATTAATAAATAAAAATGACTTATTAATTACTTTAAAGAGATATGGTCAAAGTGAGTTAGAAATAATTATTGAATAATGATTTAATAATTATTTCAAGGGAGAGAAGTTAAATAAATAATTAATAATAAATAAATAATGACTTATTAATTATTCTTGTGGATGAGTGATATGATTTTTAATTATTTTCACTAAATGAGTAAATATGAAAATAACATGAAATTAATTAAATGAATTTATAGGCTATTTTCAAGTGGGTAAACATAAATAATTTAGGAAAAATGGTTCTCTAAATTTTTTCCTGAGGTGAAAGTGGGTTTTTTGGGTGTAAAACCCATACTACATGGTGTATTTCGATCATCTTAGTGGAAAATGGCTAGGTGATCACTATTTTGGTGACGACAAGTTAAATTGGCCAAGAATTTAATCGGTCATATCTCTTGATTTGGGAGTTGGATTGAAACAAATTTTACATCATTAGAAAGATCTTGACGAGACAAAAAATAATAGAATATATTTTAAGTTTTAAGAAAAGTTGGGTCAACTCAGTAATTACCTCCTTCTACCCATAGTTTGGAGATAGGGATAGTCGAAGGTATGTTATAGAGCGGTATATGAGCTTCCAAGTTAAACACTTGGACTAGATGGGCTCTATCGTAGAAGAAGTGTGGAAAAAGGTTTGAATGTAGACTTATATGAATAAATCGATGCCCTATTATAAACTTAACATAGCAATATATCTAGTGCTTGGATCCTTGGAGCTAGGATGGAGCTTTAAATTTGACTGTTGTAGTTGAATGTGGATATGATTGCATGTTTTTTACAACATTTGAATACAATTTGTATGGTAGTTGCATGAATGATCTTATATGATTGATTTGATTGGAAAGTGAAATGGTACTTTGTGTGTTTGATTTAGGAATCTTGAAGGTCTAGTTAGTCTATTGTTACGACCATCTATGCTTGTTATGCATTTAGTTATGTAGAATTACCTGCATGGTTTGTGCATGATTGTTTAGGTGGTGTGTTCTTACACACTTGGGATGAAGGCACATGTGAATGCTCATATGATATGAAAGATTTGGGAAATCCATGTGTCACTTGCATTATGTTGCATAACACTTTTTGGTTGAATATATATGTTTATGTATATGCTGATTGGATGGGAAAATCCAAGGGTCTATATGTTATATGTCATAGGGCCTCGATGGGATGAAGGTATAGTGTTTGTGACTCTATTAGAGAGTCAAGTGGTTGATAATTGTTTTTTCTAGATAGCACTATGATCGTGTCTTGTATACTGGTCTTCTGCATGAGCAGGTGAATGTTGGTGTAATAGTGTAATGAATGGTTATGCGCTAACTCGGGATTGCATGTAGGTCATATGGTGAATTTTGTAAATATGATAGATGCATCTGGTTTCCTAAATGACCCCTTAAGGTTGAAGATACCATGATTGTTGGTCTTGGAAAGAAGGTTAATCTTTGAAATTGATAATGTTGGTTAAAATGTTAAAATGGCTGATTTTTCTTTAATATTTTGAAAATGGTGGTCTCAATAAAGAGATTGATTCCTAAAATTTTGAGATGACATGATAGTAAACATACCGAGATATACATTTATTTATATCCTTGATTTTTGAAACAATGTTGATGTATATGTTAAATGGTGTCCTGGTTGAGATATGTGACTAATAAAATTTTGCAAATGTGTGGAGAATTGCAGGGTAGGATGTTTGGCTTAACTTGGCAATGGAATAGTTGGTATATTATTTATTATATTTCATCAATGCACTAAAAACTGGTATGTGTGACAACACATGGAAATATTCAGTGGCAACAAAAGTAAACATGTATCGTGGTATGGTGCAGCGGGGTATGGACCATGTTGATCAAGAACAAGAAAGGGGGAAATCCCTCCAAGGGAAAAGAACCTTCAGGAATATGGAATTTGAGCTTATGAACTTGGAATATGAGCTAAAGATCTGCAAGATATAAATTAGGAAGCTCACTAGGAAACACCAAGAAATATTCGAGTGGAACTCTAAACTGCATAAGTAATTGTAGGAATTGACATCTCAAATTAAATTCTAAAAAATGGAAGAGCACGTTGGTAGGAAGAGGCCCTGTGAGGTTGAAAAGGAAAATAAAATATTTCCTTATTGGAATTGTAAAGGGGAACACATAAGAAAGGATTTTCCCCACTGAAACAAAAAGAAGGAGGAAAACCCCTGCAATCCCCAAGGACATGAATCTGTAATGCAAAATTCTGAGAAAGAGGAGGGGGCACTCCCTCAAGCTCCTTGAAATATGTAAAAATACATTGTAAAATACTTCCATGTATAGTATTTTTGGGAATGTATGTGTTATTAGCCTATTTTTCTCCCTAGGGTTAATGCCTCTGAGACATCATGCTAAATGACCTTTTCCCTAGGCCTTAGATCTTCTTTTCCTAGTCATGACACCCAGTCGCATGGATGATTACCTTATGAGAGAAACTGGAACCTTCCAGTCACTAGCAACATGACCTTATGGGAGAAACTGCAGTCCTCTTCTCCTTGTCTTGTGCTTGCTATTGAAGTCCAACAAGAAATTGTAGCACACACACTAGTGTGGGACTAATAGGTCATAGCAGCACACACACTAGTGTGGGACAAATTAATTAATTAATTGGGTGTAGTGTCTAATTTAATTTTCCCTTAATTAAATTGGGCAATAAAATGTAATCTTATCTCATGATCACTTGTAACAGTTAAATGAATGTGATAAACTCAGTTAGCTCATGTATTTCGAGTTGAGGGTGGTTGGCAAGGCATGCAGAGTAATTTATTAGTTATGGAGTTCGAATTGCTGTTGGTGCATTAGTTTAATGCATGAGTAATCAGTTAACTCAGTTAGGTGAGTTAGAGCTAGTTGAACTAGTTGTAACTATTTGTTGCACTAGTGAGAGATCAAGTGAATTAAATATTATTTAATTCATAATCAATGATATGCCATGCAACTGATGATTTACTATTAATATTTGCATGCATGTCAGTTCCAGTGGAGACCCAGTGGAAACAAAGGTTAAAGGGAGGTTAACTATCAATTGTGTGATTAGTAGCTTACTTGCATGCAGCCAAACATCCATTGGATTGCGCATGATCCTTGCACAATTTAGGAAGGCCAAAAATTCCTAAAGAATAAGGATTGCATTCATCAGGACTTGTGCAAGGCAGGCAGGCTATTTAGAGGCTGAGAATTGATTAAGTGTTGGCCATTTTTGTCAAGGACAGTTTGAGACAGTTAGCAGAGTGCAAGAGACTCTTGTGAGAAGAGTGCATTGTAATTGTTTCATGATTCCATGGTTAATATACAATAGAATATAGAGGGGTTTTTGAGCAGCAAGCTTTCCCCAGGAAATTATCTATGTTGTGGTTTGATTTGATTCTTTCTTTGCTTCATGTGATTGGCGATTGTGTTTAATTTACACAAATTATTTGTAGAAGTGATTCAGTATCTAGATTTAGTACATTGTTAGATCGGATTGAATCCATTGATATACACATGTTTGCATAATTTATACATGGTATCAAAGCTCATGAAATCACTATAATGGAGGAGAAGCTGAGTTTGTGACTGAATAGAATTCAAATTTCTAGAAGTCATTCTTGGTGCTACAGGCGATTCAGGATCAAAATGGCTTTCAATGGATTGAGATTGGAGTATGCACTCGAGGGTAGCTCTAATTATATTTCTTGGAAAGGCAAGATAGAGGGAATACTGGAGGACAATGGGTTGAAAGAATTCATTGACAATGATGTTCCCAAACACGCTATAACAGATGCTGCAAATCTTGATGCTTGGCAAAAGAAGGTGGCAAAGGCGAGGAGGATATTATTGGAGGGAGTATGAGACCACATTGTCTCAAGTCTCCATGGCAAAGTGACACCAGATGCAATGTGGAAATCTTTGACAGATCTATTTCAGAGTAGCAGTGATCATAGAAAATTGGCACTAAAGGATAAACTTAGGAAGATCAAAATGGACAAAGGCGACACCATGCCGAAATATTTAACAAAGTTTTTCCAATGTCAGGATGAGCTTGGAAGAGTCGGCATTAATGTTGCTGATGGTGACTTGGTGAGACTAGCTCTTATAGGACTTCCCAAGAGTTGGAATAGATATTAGGACTCTGTCAATGGAAGGGAAAAGATGCCAGATTGGGAATGACTTTGGTCGGATTTGGTGCAATAAGAATTTAGGCGGAATACCAAGGATGGTTCTTCATATAAGAATGATGATGAAGAATATTTTTCTTTGGGTTCCAAGGCAAAGAAGGGGAAAGGAAAGAAAGAAATTCCAAATCTGAGTCCGGTAAATATGACAAGAAGCACGACATGTCCAGAGTGAAGTGTTTTCATTGTCACGAGTATGGACATTATGCCACTAATTGTCCACAAAAGAAGAATAACAAGAAGGCTTCAAGATTTGCAGATGGTGAGGCTTTGGCATCGTAATTTGAGCTTGAATTTTTGCTCACTGCATGCATGGTTTCAAGTGCAATGGGATCAGTGTGGTACTTGAATAGTGGTGCATCCTTTCACATGACAGGAGATGAAGAAATTTTCAGTAGCTTGGAGGAGAAGGACCTCCAGATGCATATCGAAATGGGTGATGACGGATGGTAAAATGCTACCAGGATTGGTACAATTACTCTCTAGAGATAGTCAGGTAAACCCTTTCAATTAAAATATGTAATGCATGTACCAGGCTTGAAGAAATATTTGGTCTCAGTCGCAATGTTGGAGGATAGAGGCTATGATGTTGTTTTAAGTGAGGGAAAAGCTTTCCCGTGACAAAAAACAACAAGACAAGCCAAGAAGATTGGGATTCATGTGAAGAATCTCTATAAACTTGATGTAGATGGTTGCACAACATTGATGGGTAAGGCAGAAAAAGTGGTGAGTCGGGATAAGGGTGAGTTATGGTACAGGAGATTGGGCCATCTTCACCACGGATCCTTGAAGGTCATGCAACAGATTTCTATGAGTCTTCCCAAGGGTACTCTTGCGCAGTTAGACATATGCAAGGGATGTACTATGGGGAAGTATGAAAAGGTCACTTTTCATGAGAAGGAGAATCCAGCTTCAGAGATCCTTGAGAGAGTTCACTCAGACGTGTGTGAACCATTCTCTACTACTTCTATAGCAAAGCATAAGTACTATGTGATATTTGTTGATGAATTTCCTCGAAAGTGCTGGATCTACTTCACGCAGAAGAAAGATCAGACGTTCTCAAAGTTTATTGAGTTCAAAGCACAGGTGGAGAAAGACACGGGGAAGCATGTGAAGGCTCTTAAGAGCGACAATGGTGGTGAGTACATCTCCAATGAATTCAATAACTTCTGCAACAAATAAGGAATTCAAAGAGAGTTGATTGTGCCTCATACATAACCCATAACAGAATGGGGTCGTAAAAAGAAAGAACAAAACAATTGTGGGTGCAGCACGAGTGATGTTGCATACTTAGGGCCTACCATTGCATTTGTGGGCGGAGGCATGAAACACAACGATATTTGTGCAAAACTGTTGTCCTCATCAGAAACTTAGAATGAGTACACCAGAAGAGGCTTTTACTGGTAAGAAACTTGATGTTTCACATTTTAAGATTTTTGGCTCATCTATTTATGTGCATGTGACCAAAGACGCTAGGAAGAAGCTGGAACCAGCTACTGAGATTAGGATATTTGTGGGGTACACTGAAACTCCCCACAACTATCGGGTGTATTTTCCAAACAACAGAATGAATTTTGTGCAACGGGATATAAAATTTGATGAGGAGAAAGCCATGCGATTGTCCCTTGAGAGGGAGCTAGATTTGCATGTAGAGGAGGAACTCTTGGTTCCAAATAATGAGCCTCAAGATGTGGAGCAGCCACATGCGGAGGATCATGGAGTGGCATAAAACACTCATGCAAAGCCATACACCAGAAATGGTAGAAGGCGCACCATGGAAGCTGATAGATTGAGATTTGATGTAGTAGAGAATGTAGGAACCCCTACTTCACTGCGCAGACAAAGACAGTCTCCAGATAGGTTTACTGGATACATGGCTCTTATGAGAAAGTGTATTTTGATAGAACCATCTTCCTTTCAGGAAGCTGTGAAGCAAATAATTTGGGTTGATGCTATGGTAGAGGATTATGACTCCATCGTCAAAAACATTGCATGGGAGATTGTCCCAAGTCCAGTCGGTAATAAATGGTTGGATGTATAAGGTGAAGCAAGCTGCTGATGGGAGTGTGGAGAAGTACAAGGCCAGATTTGTGGCCCGGGGATTCTCGCAAATTGAGGGGATCGAATATGAGGAGAATTTCGCACCAGTCGCGAGGTACTCTTCCATTAGATCTATCCTTGCACTCTCAACACAGATGGGGTGGCGCATTCATCAGATGGATGTGAAAACTACGTTTCTCAATGGAGTTATTGAGGTGGAAGTGTACATAGAGTAGCCAAAAGGTTTCAAGATCTTTGACAGTGAGTCGCATGTGTGTCGACTCAAGAGAGCACTGTATGGGCTGAAGCAAGTACCTCGTGCTTGGTACACTTAGATTGACATCTATTTCACTGGGTTGGGCTTCACCAAAAGTGAAGCGGAAGCAAACCTGTACCAGATTGTGGTTGATGGTAAGCTCTTGATTATCGTACTTTATGTTTATGATCTAATTTTGACAGGTGATGAGCAGTTGATACAATCATGCAAGGAGGATCTTGCAAGGGAGTTTGAAATGAAGGACATGGGACTCCTTCACTATTTCCTTGGTTTGGGAATATGGCATCGGGATGGCGAAATTTTTGTGTCTCAAGGAAAGTATGCCAAAGAGATATTGGGTAAGTTTCACACGGAGAGCCGTAAACCCATAGACACTCCTCTTCCAGGAAATATGAGGAAAGAGGATGCTACTTCAGGTGAAGTAGTGGATGCTAATGTCTACAAGAAGCTAGTAGGTTTACTGATATACTTGGTGAACACCAGACCAGACATTTTCTATGCAGTTAACCAACTGAGTCAAGCTATGGTTAAGCGGACCAAGTTATTTTGGAAGGCAAGGAATCATGTCTTGAGATATCTCAGGGGCACTAGAGAGTATGGATTATGGTACGGACGGACAGAGGGAGTGAAGCTTCAAGGCTTCATGGATGCAGATTGGGTAGGCAGTCCATCAGATAGGAAGAGCACATCAGGAGGGATCTTCAGCATAGGATCAACAACAGTTTCTTGGTACAGTAGGAAGTAGCGATCCTTGGTACTCAATTCAGCTGAGGCAGAGTACATGGCAACAAGTCAAGGTGCATGTGACGCCATCTGGATGAGAAAGATCCTGATTGGATTTTTTGGTTCTCAGATGGATCTAACAATGATACATTGTGATAACCAGAGTTGCATTAAAATCTTGATTAATCTGATGTTTCATGATAGGTCCAAGCACATAGACATCCAGTACCACCATCTCAGAGATTGTGTTTAGAGGCGCATAATGTTACTTCAGTACATTCCCATGGAAGATCAAGATGCAGATATTTTAACAAGGGCACTCACCAGGAGCAAATTCGAATACCATAGTGGCAGGATCGGGGTGGCAGATAATCCATTTCTTGTTGAGAGGGAGTGTTGAAGTCCAATAAGAAATTGCAGCACACACACTAGTGTGGGACCAATAGGTCCTAGCAGCACACACACTAGTGTGGGCCAAATTAATTAATTAATTTGGTGCAGTGTCTAATTTAATTTAATTTTAATTAAATTGGACAAAAAAATGTAATCTTATCTCATGATCACTTGTAACAGTTAAATGAGTGTGATAAACTCAGTTAGCTCATGTATTTCGAGTTGAGGGTGGTTGGTGTGGCATGTAGAGAAATTATATTATTTATGGAGTTCGAATTGCAGTTGGTGCATTAGTTTAATGCATGAGTAATCAGTTAACTCAGTTAGGTGAGTTAGAGTCAATTGAAACAGTAGTAATTGTTTGTTGCACTAGTGAGAGATCAAGTGAATTAAATATTATTTAATTCACAATCAATGATCTGCCATGTAACTGATGATTTACTATTAATAGCTGCATGCATGTCAATTCCAGTGGAGACCTAGTTGAGACAAAGGTTAAAGGGAGGTTAACGATCAGTTGTGTGATTAGTAGGTTGCTTGCATGTAGCCAGACATCCATTTAAGTGCCCATGATCCTTGCATAGTTTAGGAAGGCCAAAAATTCCTAAAGAATAGGGATTGCATTAATCAATAATTGTGAAAGCAAGGCAAGCTATTTAGAGGCTAAGAATTGGCTAAGTGTTGGCCAGTTTTGTCCAAGACAATGTGAGACAGTTAGCAGAGTGCAGGGGATTCTTGTGAGAAGAGTGCATTGTAATTGTTTCATGATTCCATGGTTAACATGCAATAGTAGATAGAGGGGTTTTGAGTAGCAAGCTTTCCTAGGGAAATTATCTATGTTGTGGTTTGATTTGATTCTTTCTTTGCTTCATGTGATTGGCGATTGTGTTTAATTTCCGCAATTGATTTGTAGAAGCGATTAAGTATCTAGCTTTAGTACATTGTTAGATCAGATTGAATCCATTGATATACACATGTTTGTATAATTTCTACACCTCTGACTAAGGAATATTTCTAGAGTCTCATGGTTCCTAGGAGATCAATTCGACTCATCACTTATTCGAGATAGCCAGAGCTTATAATTGAGAAGCTTCCATAACTTCTAGTCATCATGAGCGTCCAAATTCATCCTTTGAGGAGCTCTCTTCATACTATTTATATTGTACCACTTGAGAGGCTCATGCTAGATAAGAGAGAGAATTAGAGTGTTTGGGATATAAAGTTTATGATCCAACTTCAAAGTCCTGTTGAGTGAGAAATAGTTTGTGAGGGGCATGCTGCTAGATTCCATATTTTTCCTATTGTAGTGGGGAGACTCTGTCGAATTTTGGAGTGGCGATTTGAGTGAAGGTATATTTGTACTTTGATCTTGGATTAATAGAAATTCATGTTCCTTCCCTGTGTTTACATGTTTGCAACAATAATGTTTACTATTTATATGATGTTTTGAGCTGATGATCTTTCAAGCAAGATCACTTGTCGTCCTTGAGTGTTTGTGGTTGTGTGCAGGTATTGAGATCTAGTGTAGATGAAGTAGATCATTCGAGCACTCAAATTCTGTAATGAACTCAAGACCCTTCACCGACCTGCGAGGAGGCTAGGTGCATTCTTTTTCCTTATAACATCCAGAATTATTTGTATGTTGCATGTGTGAGAATTGGGTTGGGATTGATCTATCTATCCATTAGCCATTTTCCCTTTTGATGTCAGGTGATCCTTTTCGGATAGAGGATTGCAGAGCAATATCTCCCTGCATAATTAATTGCAATAAAACTAGTGCTTTCAATGAGGTAATTCTTGTTTCGTGTCCGCTTTGTCTTGGGTTTTTGATGATTTCTCTCATATTCCAATTTTCTTAGCTTCCCTGAATTTTTCCAAGTCTTTGCGATTGTTTTTCAGGGCTTAATTTCCTGTATATTCAGTATTTTTCTCTGTTCATGTGTGATTTTTTCAGATTTTTTAGTTTTTTTCCCCATTTGCTGGAACAACACTACATCTGAGCGACTGTAACTTTTTGGTATCATCCAAGCAACTAGTCTCTCTCTTCACAACTTATCTGTGTGACTGGCCTTCTAGCCCTGAAAATTTGAAATTTTTCCTCATAAAATTTCTTTCTCTGCTTTGGATCTGAGTTGGCTTTTTGTCTGCCTATTGGTTTTGGTCCAGGTTTGTCTTCTGGTGTCTGATTTTATTCACTTGAATTTTTATTGTTTAGGCAAGTTTCTGGTTTTCTTTAAGGCTTAATTCTCTCATCCTTGTCTGGTCTATTGGAGATATGTAGGGTCTATGATATTTTGTTGTTGATTAGTTGTTGGTTTCTTTTTTGTTTGATTCATTTATGATCCGTTTGTTTGAGGTCTTCTATATATAATATCTTTCAAGGTGTACTTGAAGATATTATGGGTGCTTTGGTTGAGACTTGTCTTTTGTCTCTAGATCTCATATTCAAATTTGTTTGGCTGCTTTCAGTGACTGTTTAGACTTGTTTCTTATTCCACTTTCAGATCGTTTTGGGCTTTGTGTGGTTTTTTCACTTATTTCTAAGTGATCTTGTTCTTCTCTTCTTTATTTTTGTCACAATTGGTGGTGTTGTGATTGGTTGTGTAGTTGTCATCTAAAAAAGTTCATGTGAGTGTGTTTCCATTGCTTTCTATCACCCTCATTTGATATTGTTTAGGCATTCCTACCTCTAGGGTTTGGTTTTGACCTTTGTAGAACATTGGCCTTTGCTGAGCCATTGTTCTACAACCCTAGCTTGTTGACATTGCCTTCCTTTTGCACTTTTTGTTTTCTTTTCTATCGCTTGAGTTTGTTTTCTTATTTGGTTTTGTTTTCCTATCTTTGACGCATTTGAATTTCTTGGAATTATAGCTTGGGGAATTTTCTTTGGCATCTTTTCGGTTACTTTCTCTCTTTGGTTTGATTTTTGGGTTAAGTATTTTATGAATTTGGGGATTTTCATTTTAAGAATTGGGTTCATTATTTTAGGCATTGGTGTGTTGTGGAAAAAATCTTACCCTCGTGTAGTTAGCATTCATCGAAGTGAAAAGGAGAATTTGCATATAGCTGCATCAGGGTTACTAAAAAGAGTCATTCACACCATCTAAGTTCGACGCAGCATCCCAACCGTGTAAACAAAATCCACTTAAAATTAACGCGATAATAAAAGAAACTGGACTCGTCTTTTTATTTTACTGGTAGTACACCAACACTAGCTTAGGCTAGGATCTTAGACATAAGTGTGTGAATCAACTACTCCAAGACTAGAAAACAAACTTAGAAGCTTGCAGTAGGGAGATACAATCCACTTGGAGTAGTGCGATATGGTAATCCCTTTTAACAAGAGGGTCAAGCATGAGGTCACACTTGGGCTGGGCGAGGTGACATACCCCATTTTTCTTAGTTTCAGGTGGTGTGATATTACATAATTTGCACGTATTACAAACATTGTTATTAGCATTTTGCTATAGCACTTGGGGGCCACTTGGGAGAAAATTCTCAAGGGGGTTTTGGTCTAAGCTCTCTGGGCTAAGTGTCCTACCCTTGCGTGTGAATTTGGCCTGCGACTATCCCCTTAGGACGTGTTAATGCCGATGGTAACCATAGTGACTGATACTTTAGGTCTCATACACAGGTGCATGGCCGGGTTCATATTCTTTGTACTTGGGACATATATTATTCATACTCTCTGAGTCCTCTCCGAGGGTGCCCCACGGCTAGTAAGGGCACTTGCACCAAGTTCGTAGCTAAAAGGGCTTGGAAGCATGTTACTAGTATAATTTTCCCACCAACATCTTCTTTGTATTTTGGTTTGTGTGTGCCTATATTTTAGGAAGTTTCTAGTGTGTACTGTTTGGTCAAAGTTAGTATTCTTGGTGGGTTACTTCTGGAAATGTGTGGGGCAGGGTAATAATTTGTTCCTAGTCAGCTTGGGGGAAATATTTCTTCTAGTATGTCACAAGCTTGGTACAGTTCGTTATTTGGAGGGGCGCCACCTTCCAACACTTTTCCTGGAGTGACTAGTTTACCAGGGGGAAACTTTGCTGCTAGTACCATCAAATCTATGAGTCATCTTCCTTATGTCGGTGATATCGCTTAGGCCGGTCTGTTAGTCATCAGTAATTTTTACTATCTATATATGAATAAATATTGGTTCTAGATTTCTAAAAACAAAATTCCCTGAATATTGTGAGTTTTAGAAATCTCACTACCTTCATTATCCTTATAGAATTTTTTTCACTATTCTACCATTTTTCCATTCCATGGTCACCCTACCACTCCAAAAAACTCCTTATGGGCTTGTGCCATTCATTTCCATCCTTTTTCCTACCCATAACCTCATTACTCTGTTTTTCCCTTGTCCGTCACTCCACTTTCCATCTAGGGTTACCTATAGCCTAACTCATTCCCATGGTCCCCTAGTTCCTCAAGCATTGATGGTCTCAAAACTATCTCTGTAGGCTCTTTAGATAAATCAAGTACATTGGATTTTGGATCTTTAATACACCACTTTGTCAATACTCTATTTTTACACTTAAAGCCTCCAAGCCTATTTTCAGTCAAGATCATGGTCAAAGAACCCCCCCACTAGGTCAATTAGGGTTTCACATGTCTTAAGGTCATCATTGGTGTTTCAAACACTCTGCTCCTTTGATAAGAAGCCAACACATATGTAATAGAAGGTCAACACATAGTTACTCAAAAAAAACCTAAAGAGTTCTAAAGAAAGACTATCCATTCAGTTTCAGAGTTTGCACATGAGGAAAATGTTGGGATTTTAACATTTCTGCAGGAGTGTTAAGAGGTCCATCAACTGAAGGAATTGATAAGGTAGATGGTCTGGTCCTAAATGAAGGCAACTTAAAGCAAAATAAAGAGAACCACTTGGTCTTGAGGAAACTATGGTTTTTGAGCTTGATGGCCCAAGTAGAGTGCCAAACAGTGATCACTTGTAGAAAACGACATGGAGGAAGCACACAAGGCCAGTTTCGCTTCAAATTGTGTTTCTGACCAAAAAAAGATGAATTTGACAAAAGTGAGAGATTTTTTTATCCATCATAGTTCCAAGAAGATAAAATCATTCATATTTTACACAGATATCATGGTTTGGGAGCAATGTCAAAAATACAGGTGTCACCGGAGAATTGTTGCACTTCTAGAGTGACCTTGGGGAAATCCAATTTTCTCATAGTTGGAGTGTCCAAATGACTTTCTTTATGGGTCAAATGACAACTAGACTGGCATATCTTTCCAATGAGCTATCATGAGCTTAATTTCGAGTTGGAGAAGGCCTCCAAAAGTTGCATGCACCAGTACTCTGCATTTCTGCACCATCATTCAACACTTTTTGACTCGTCTTGGGAGAATCAACTTTTGATAGGACAACTAAAATACAATAAGAAAAAAAAAGGTATATTTGGAAAGTAGACAGGATACACTTTCTAACGAGCTATAATGGGCCCAATTTGGACACCGGGAAGGCCTCCAAATTCCCTCTACAAAAATGTATTGCGTGCTTGGGATTGAGTGTTGCGCCCTTGGTACTGGCTACGCCCTTGGCCAGGAGGGCTTCCTAAGAAAATTAACCTCTAAGACCACTTCAGAGCCCTTTTAAGTTTCCTCCAAGGTTTTCTAAAGCTCTTATAGAGGTAAGGGGATGCCCTAATATCATTCTCAAGCATTTTGGATGATTTATTTGAAAGAAATTAAAACCCTAAGAGGCTACCCTAAGGTTTGAACTTGCAAATCACTATTTGCCATTTCTTTATCTGCCCATAAATAATATCAGTCTAGACAAGAGGTGAAATTAATGTGTTTGCATTGGCTTAAATTTTTTAATCCATCAAGGGCTTGACATAACACATAGCCCCTTACATTGCAAAAGCATTGAAATTACATGCCCTCCTTCATCTCAAATTTCCATTAGTGAAAGGTGTTTTCAAAGAAAAGTTTCACATATAAGCTAGATTGCCTTCCAAATTATTTAGCCTCTCATTATGCCTAATTCACACCCTCAATAACTCACTTAATTCACTAGTATACTACCACTCCATTACCTTCTTCATATCAGTTTCACAGCATTCCTAGGTTTTTCTCAAAGGAAAAGTGGTCAAATGTCAGAAAGATAGGAAAGGGCAATGAAGAATGAAGCAAATAAGATGATGTCAGTAGGGCATAGAATTTGAATCAAAGGATAGTGATGATGTGGGAAATGAAGTTAGCAGTCATAAAAGTGCAGTGAGGGAAATGAGGCACATATCAGTGAGGCTAATGTCAGTGAAGGAGAAAGCAGCAAGGAAAGGGAAAATGATAGCAATGAGGAAAATTTCAGTGAGGCAGATGTCCATGATAGATCAAACAAATGAAGAATCAAACAGTGAGGAAAGAGCAGTGAGGGAAATAAGGCCTATGAAAGATACGATGGACCCAATGAGGCTAAAATAAAAATAAAACCTTTAAAACTTGGCTAATATATATCTACAGGCATCCCAAACACCATAAGCAAGGCAATTTCAAAATTTTGGCAACTTTTGAACATTTTTGGTTTTTGACTGTTTTTTAGGGCCAAGGGCATAGCACCCTTGGCACTGCGCTTTTTATTGGGGCATCCATTGAAGGAAAACTTTACATTTTTGGGTTCCTTAGGATATTTACATCACACTCACCAAGTTTCAGCTCATTTGGAGACTGGTCCTCCAAAAGGGCCAAAAACATGCAAAATTTCACCTTTCTGCCTTGTTTTCAAGGTTGGTGCTACGCCCTTAGCAGACTTGGGGGAATGAGTTTTTGAGCGGGAAAATGGATTCCATTCTAAAAAATAAACGTATTTTTTGAAACTATACTAGACAAGCTTTCCAATGATCTATCATGGAGCTCATTTGGACATTGGGAAGGCCTCCAAATCTTGGTTACAAACCCGGCAATTTTTCGACTGCACGCGCTGCGCCCTTGGACCTCAATGTTGCGACCTTTCCTACAGTAGTATTCAGAGAATGAGTTTTTGGGTAGTTAAATGAATTCCATAATAAAAAATAAAGGTATTTTTGGAAAATATATTGGAAAATATTTCCAATGAGCTATCATGGAGCTCATTTGGACACCGGGAAGGCCTCCAAATCTCAGCTACAAAACAAGCAATTTTTCCCAGTGTTGGCACTGCACTATTTTTTGGGGCACTTTCTTGAGGATTGGTTTACATTTTTAGATTCCTTAGGCCAAGGGCATCATGCACACAAAATTTCAGATCATTTGGAGCAGGTTTGGTCCTCCAAAAGGGTCAAAACCATGCAAACATTCACCTTTCTGCCCAATTTTCAATGTTGGCGCTGCTCCCTTAGCATCCTTGGGAGATTTGGTTTTTGAACAGGTAAATGAATTCTGATCAGAAAACCAAGGGAATTTTTAGAAATTAGACTCAACAAGCTTTCCAACAAGCTATCACGGAGCTCATTCCGACATCGGGAAGGCCTTCAAAACTTAGCTACAAGAGGACCCATTTTTCCAGTGCAGGCGCTGCGCCCTTGGACTTCACTATTGCGCCCTTGCCTGCAAAGTCAACGAAAGACACAAATTTATGGAAAATAGATATTTTGTGGGTTTTTGGGAAAATCACTCCAAATTTAGGTGTTAGAAGTTATTTTTCATTTATTACATTAGATATTTTTTGCCTTGGGCCTTGCATGGTCTTAATGGACAAAAATGATATTTATGAGCAATTAATGGCCTCCAAAACCCTACTTAGGATTTTGATCTTCCTTTGCATGATAAACACTGCATGAGGGCCTCATTTTTCATGTTGTCTGTTGGTTGGTTACTTGCTGGACTGAGCATAGGCTCTGAGTTATAAGGATTTTTTGACTTTGGGGCCTTGTATTTCTTTTGGACTGAATAACAATGGAGCCAAGCACTTTGCAGGATTCATGAACATGGCTAATGCTGGATGTCCTTCTCATTTTTTACTTGTCATCTTCTATTTTACATCTTGTTTCACCTTTCCCTTGCATTAGAACAGAAATTTTAGCTTAAGGTATGCTGTCAAAGGCTCATTAAGTTTGTCTGCTTCTCTTGCTTTCATGTTTTCCTCTGCTAGGTCAATTTAGAGAATTCTTAATTGCTCTCTAAACCCACTCAGCTTGTTTAGCTCAAGAATTATTCAATGGATTCAGTGCCAAAGAGGTTTATGGTTAGCCCTGCCCTTTGGAATCACTTTAAAGTTTAAACATTGTTTTTGAGGTATTTACTTCAAAGTATTGCTAGTTAGGGTTTAAACTGAAGATTTTTATGATTTTCCATGCCATTTTGTTCATCTTAAATGATTTTTTTGAATTTCCTTGTAGTTTTATTAAGAAATCTTAGAATTTCCCTGCTTCTTGATCATCATTATTGTTATCTTGCATGTTTTCTTTCTCTGAAGGTAGATAGCTAGAGAGGTTAGGAGTTCCCTACTCTCTAGGTTTTACTGGATTGTTGTCTTGATGTTTTCTTGCTAGGGTTTGGTCAAAGAAGTATGGTATGCCCTGTCTTTGTTTTTGTCTTCATGCATAGTATTCTTAGAGGCCTTTCTTGTTGTAGTATTTGATAAAGGATTCTTAACTGCCCTTTGCACCTACTTTGTTCACAATGTTTTGTTCACTCCACTCACCTAAGCCTTCAAGATCCATTTAGCTTTGTTATACTTGCCCTCTGAAGCATCCTTGACCTATTGTTGTACCTCTCTAGACCTTTTGCAGACTCCATAGCCCAATGGTCTAAACCTCTCCTACTCTATCTGTTTTTCTTGACAACCCACCCAACCAATCAAAACAAGAAAACAAACTCTAATCTTTATAACTAGCCTAAAATCAAAACCCTAAAAGCTATCAAGTTACATATTTACACCAAAATAGAGAGAGCCCTCTCTGATTCCAGAAGGCTAGGTCCTAGGACTCCAAATACTGGTTTGATGTTACCCTTGTACATTTTCCCTTGCTAATCTGAAAAATTACGGGGAACTAAAATTATGGCGATCACGGTGGGACCTTCTGAGTCAGTGACAATCTAAGTATTCCTTAGGACCTCAGAAAACCCACAAACATTCTTAAATTAGTATTTAGTTGTTGATGGTGGAAAATAAGTACATCCTTAAAACATTAAACATCCTCCACCTGGCGACTCCACTGGCCTCTAGTAGGCCTACTAACCCCACTAGTTCTCAAAGACTCCCCTTGGAATGCATTAATCATGCTGATGGTGGACAGAAAAGTTGAAATCATCCACCTGGTGACTCCACATCTCTTAATAGACTTAAAGACTCCACTGGTAGAGAACTCTAGACTGGTTTAAAAGATGCAGTGACCCTTTCTGATTTACAAACATGGATCCAAGGATACAACGGAGATATGTTCCAATGATCAGAGATAACATCCTTGGGTTCCCACACAAAATGCCTCAGATAGACTGGGTTTCAAACCTGCCTATGTTTCAAGATGAAAAATTTGATGACCCCTTGTTACATCTCATCAAATTTCATATACATGTATGGAGGTTAAAAGTTGAATGGCATGAGGACTGCCTCATGAAAATTTTAATGGGGACATTAGAAGGAAAGGAAAGGAAATGGTATGAAGGCCTAGACCCTGGTAGTTTGTTTTCTTTAAAGGATTTCCACAAGCTGTTTTATGAACATTATAAAGAAAATTGTCCATCTTTATCATTAGCTGACATTTGTTGTGATCAATATGAAGATCTCATACAACACCTTGTAAACATCAATGAAGATTTGGGAAATTGGCATCGTGAGGATTTATTAGAGGAAATTCATGCATTTTATACTCAAGATAACTATTATGAAACCCAAGAAGAGTTGTTTGAGGATGAAATCAATCAGGAAATAAAGGAAGAAAATCCACAGGATCTCTTTGAAGGAACAGATTATGATTTAGCATCTCTTTTGTGTGAATCTCAAGAAGACACTCAGCCTCAGAATCAGCGTTCACAAGAGAAAGATAACTATTGTAGTGTTATCCAAATAAAGAGAAAAGTGTCTCCTCTTTTTACCGAATAGGAAATAAATCATATTCTAAGCATGTAGCCAGTCTCTAAACCTTAATGTGAGCAGAACATTTCTATTCATTTTCTTGCTAACCCCAGCCACCACAGATCAGAAAATGGATTTGTATATCAATTCGAAGAAAAACAATCTGATAATCCAATATGTTTGATAGGTGACATTACTTATATTTATGATTTTCCAAAGTTTGAGCAATATGAGGATGGTTATGCTCTCCAAACATAAGCTAATATTGCAAAGCAATCAGCAGTTGTTTTGTGGGAGAAAGTTCAGTTTCATCAAAACAGTAATCAACCAATACATATCAGCTATGACACTGATGAGGAAAGTCTAGAAAATTTGGAGGTAAGTGAAACATCTATGACTCTTTGTTCTACTTCATTTCAATCCATCAGAAATAAATTTCATGTGATTGGAAATTAGCAGTCTTTCAGTTTTGATGTTGAGGTTGGGAAAGATAATGAAATTCTTGAACAAATTGTTAATGAGAAGCCTTTTCCTAAAATGGATGAGGAAATCATTTATGACATAGAATTCTCCTCAGCTCCAAATGTGCAGCCATCAAGTCCCATTGAATTTAAAATTGCAGATGAAGGCTTGTAAATTGATAAACACAAGAGAGTTGTTGCACTACCTTCTCAAGAAGTCCTATTGCCAGAAAATGCTCATCAACATGATGGCCTTCACATAGAATCCAGCCTACTAAATCAAGGCATATCAGGTTTTCTAGAAGACAACATTGTAATATATGATGAGGCTACTAGCACATATGATCATGAGGAAGAGGAAGAGATTCTTTCTCAAAAGTATCCCAATCCTAGCCAAGTGGAGGAAGGAGTGAACCGGAATGAAGCTTATTTCTCAAATCCTCTAAGCCAGGTATTGTTTCAAGATCCCTTTTTTGTTTTCTTATAAGCATCTAAAAGAGGAACGTGCTATGTCAAGAGCAGATTGTTGCAGAGTATAAAGGAGATTTTGAACACTGTTATTCAAAAACAAGTGAGAGGGGAATGGGCTTATTGTTGTTTCAGCACACTCAAAGAGTTGAACAAATATCACTCATGGAATCATCTACTTAATTGGTTATATTGGAAAAGTGAGTTCACCAAATGAATATATGTCACATGTAAGTTAGATTAGGATAGATAGGTATGCAAATAAGCTCGGCACTTTGAGCATATTTTTAGTTTTAAAATGTTTTTAAAAATGAAAACACGGAAACATAGAAAAGAAGAAAAACAGGGTAGCTTTAAAGAAGAGGTACAACCCCATACCAAAAAAGAGTACTTCTGAAAGTGTACAAGCCTAAATTCCATTACTTGTTGAAAAGGAATAATATTGTTCAGTCATCTAGCCTAATCATGACTAAACATGTTTTAAATTTCTGCTGATAGGTTAGTGAAAGAAGACTTGTCAAACCATTTAAGCTTGGCTTGTCAGTAGATTAGATTAGGAAAATATGTTGGTTCTCAATGCTCAAATCTAAACCAAAGAAAAAAAGAGGTATGCCTAAAAAATTCTAAATCACAACCCTCATGTTTTTTGGTTTTTTATTGTACAAAAATAATGTCTGTCTGCAGCTTGTCCAAATGCCATATCCCATGGAAAATTTGATTGCTTAATCCTAGTTTGATCATGTTTTGAATTTCATGTCAGTAGATTAGAGAATAAAGTTTGTCAAAACAACTTAATCTTGACAAATGAGTAGACTAGGTAGAGAATAAGAGAGTTCATTAGCCTAATTTGAAATCTTGGAAGTGATAAGGGTACAAGTAGATAGTTTTTTATGCTTTCAAAATAAAATAATGTCAAGGGTTTTCCAGTCCAAGTGCACCCGGAAGAAGATAAAATGTTAGGCAAAGAATTATGGGCAGGTAGAGATGAGGATGAAGCAAACATTTCTTTCTGATTTTGAGATCATAGCTTCAAGAGAACATCAGCAAAAGAAGGAAAAAGGATCTGCCAAGTGCAAGTAAGGCACTGGTCTTAAAAACTAAGAGATTTGAGCTCTGAGGTCCTGGACACCTCCTGAAAAGGAGTTGCCCTCCCCAAGTGGAGCCATTATTAGTCATCAGTCATTTTTACTATCTATAGATGACTAAATATTGGTTCTATATTTCTAAAAACAAAATTCCCTGAATATTGTGAGTTTTAGAAATATCACTTCCTTCATTATCCTTATAGAAAATTTTTCACTATTCTACCATTTTTCCATTCCATGGTCACCCTCCCACTCCTAAAAACTCCTTATGGGCTTGTGCCACTCATTTCCGTCCTTTTTCCTACCCATAACCTCATTACTCTATTTTTCCCTTGCCCGTCACTCCACTTTCCATCTAGGATTACCTATAGCCTAACTCATTCCCATGGTCCCCAAGTTCCTCAAGCATTGATGGTCTCAAAACTATCTTTTTAGGCTCTTTAGATAAATCAAGTACATTGGATTTTGGATCTTCAATAAACCACTTTGTCAATACTCTGTTTTTACACTTGAAGCCTCCAAGCCTATTTTCACTCAAGATCATGGTCAAAGAACTCCCCCACTAGGTCATTTAGGGTTTCACATGTCTTAAGGTCATCATGGGTATTTAAAACACTCTTCTCACTTTGATAAGAAGCTGGCACAGATGTAATAGAAGTTCAGCACATAATTACTCAAGAAAAACCTAAAGAGCTCCAAAGAAAGATTATCCATTCAGTTTCAAAGTTTTCACATGAGGAAAATGTTAGGATTTTAACACTTTTGCAAGAGTGTTAAAAGGTCCATCAGCTGAAGAAATTGATAAGGTAGATGGTCTGGTCCTAAATGAAGACAACTTACAGTAGAAGAAATAGAACCACTCGGTCTTGAGGAAACTAGGGTTTTTGAGCTTGATGGCCCAAGTAGAGTGCCAAACAGTGATCACTTGCAGAAAATGACATGGAGGAAGCACATAAGGCCAATTTCGCTTTAAATTGTGTTTCTGACGAAACAGAGATGAATTTGACAAAACTGAGAGGTTTTTATCCATCATAGGTCCAAGAATAGAAACCTCATTCATATTTTACTTGGGTATCATGATTTGGGAGCAATGTCAGCAATGCAGGTGTCACAGGAGAATTGTTGTATTTCTGGAGTGACCTTGGGAAAATCCAGTTTTCTCATAGTTGGAGTGTCCAAATGACTTTCTTGATGGTTCAAATGAAAACTACACTGGAAGAGATTTCCAATGATCTATCGTGATTTTAATTTGGAGTTGGGGAAGGACTCCAAACGTTTCTTGCACCATCACTTTGCATTACTGCACCATCATTCGGCACTTTTTGACCAGTCTTGGGAGAATCAACTTTTGACAAGTCACATCAACTCCAATTAGAAAACAAAAGGTATATTTGGAAAGTAAATAGGATAATATTTCCAACGAACTATCATGGGCCCAATTTGGACATTGGAAAGGCCTCCAAATGCCCTCTGCAAAAAGGCATTACGCGCCTGGGATTGAGCATTGCGCCCTTGGCACTGGCGCTGCGCCCTTGGCCAGGAGGGCTTCCTAAAAAAATTAACCTCTCAAACCACTTCAGAGCCCTTTTAAGTTTCCTTCAAGGTTTTCTAAAGCTCTGATAGAGGTAAGTGGATGCCCTACCATCATTCTCAAGAATTTTGGATGATTTATTTGAAATAAATTGAAACCCTAAGAGGCTACCCTAAGGCCTGAACTTGCAAAACACTACTTGCCATTTCTTTATCTGCCCATAAGGAATATCAATCTAGACAGGAGGTGAAATTAAGGTGGTTGAATTGGTTTAAAATTTTTCATCCATCAAGGGCTTGACAACACACTTAGCTCCTTAAATTTCAAAAGCATGGACATTGCATGCCATCCTTCATCTCAAATTTCCATTATTGCAAGGTGTTTTCAAAGCAAAGTTTGACATGTCAGCTATATTGCCTTATATTGCCTTCAAAATTATTTAGCCTCTCATTCTTCCTAATTTACACCCTCAATCACTCACTTCATTCACTAGTATACTGCCGCTCCATTACCCTCTTCATATCAGTTTCACAGCAGTCCTAGGGTTTTCTCAAAGGAAGAGTGGTCAAATTTTAGAAAGATAGGAAAGGGAAATGAAGAAGGAAGCAAAGAAGATTATGTCAGTAGGGCGGAGGAATCTGAAGAAAAGGACAGTGATGACGTAGGCAATGAATTTAGCAGTCATAAAAGTGTAGTGAGGGAAATGAGGCACATATCAATGAGGCTAATTTCAGTGAAGGAGAAAGTAGCAAGGAAAGGGAAAATGATAGCAATGAGGTAAACGTGAGTGAGGCAAATTTCCATGAGAAATCAAACAAATGAAGAATCAAATAGTGAGGAAAGAGCAGTGAGGGAAATAAGGCCTATGAAAGATATGATGGACCCAATGAGGCTAAAAGACAAAGAAAACCTTGAAAACTTGGCTGATCTATATCTACATGCATCCCAAACAACATAAGCAAGGCAATTTGAAAATTTTGGCTACTTCTGAACATTTTTGTTTTTGGCTGTTTTTTAGGTCCAAGGGCGCAGCGCTGTTGGCGCTGCGCTTTTTCTAGGGGCATCCATTGAAGGAAAACTTTACATTTTTGGGTTCCTTAGGCTAGGGAAATCACACTCACCAAGTTTCAGCTCATTTGGAGCAAGACTGGTCCTCCAAAAGGGCCAAAAACATGCAAAATTTCACCTTTTTGCCTTGTTTTCAGGGCTGGCGTTGTGCCCTTAGTAGCCTTGGAAGAATGGTTTTTTGAGAATTTAAATGGGGTCCATTATGAAAGCTAAAGGTATTTTTTTAAACTCTACTTGACAATCTTTACAATGAGCTATCATGGAGCTCATTTGGACACTGGGAAGGCCTCCAAATCTTGGTTACAAAACCTGCAATTTTTTGAGTGCAGGCGTTGCGCCCTTGGACCTCAGTGTTGCGCCCTTGGCTGTAAAAGTCTTGGGAGAATTATTTTTTGGGTAGGTAAATGATTTCCATTTTTAAAAATAAAGGTATTTTTGGAAACTAGACTAGACAAGCTTTCCAATGAGATATCATGGAGCTCATTTGGACACTGGGAAGGCCTCCAAATCTTAGCTACAAAACAGGAAATTTTTCCCAGTGTTGGCGTTGCGCTCTTTTTTGGGGAATTTTCTTGAGGATTGGTTTGTATTTTTGGATTCCTTAGGCCAAGGTCATCATGCCCACAAAATTTCAGATCATTTGGAGCAGGTTTGGTCCTCCAAAAGGGTTAAAAACATGCAAAACTTCACCTTTCTGCCCAATTTTCAGGGCTAGCATTGCGCCTTTAGAAGCCTTGGGAGATTTTGTTTTTGAAAATATAACTGAATTCCAATCATAAAACTAAGGGTATTTTTGGAAATTAGACTCAACAAGCTTTCCAACAAGCTATCACGGAGCTCATTCTGACACAGGGAAGGCCTTCAAACCTTAGCTGCAAGATGGCCCATTTTTCTAGTGCAAGCGTTGCGCCCTTGGACCTCACTGTTGCGCCCTTGTCTACAAAATCAAAAAAAGACACAAATTTATGGAAAATATATATTTTGTGGTTTTTTGGGAAAATCACTCCAAAGTTAGGTGTTAGAAGTTATTTTTCATTTATTACATTAGATATTTTTTTCCTTGGGCCTTGCATGGTCTTAATGGACAAAAATGATATTTATGAGCAATTAATGGCCTCCAAAACCCTAGTTAGGGTTTTTATCTTCCTTTGCATGATATATACTGCATGAGGGCCTCATTTTTCATGTTTCCTGTTGGTTGGTTACTTGCTGAACTAAGCATAGGCTCTGAGTTGTAAGGAGTTTTTGACTTTATGACCTTGTATTTCTTTTGGATTGAATAACAATGGAGCCAAGCACTTTGCAGGATTCATGAACATGGCTAATGGTGATGTCCTTCTCATTTTGTACTTGTCATCTTCTGTTTTACATCTTGTTTCACCTTTCCCTTGCATTAGAACATAAATTTTAGCTTAAGGTATGATGTCAAAGGCTCATTAAGTCTATATGCTTCTCTTGCTTTCATGTTTTCCTCTACTAGGTCAGTTTAGAGAATTCTTAATTGCTCTCTAAACCCACTTAGCTTGTTTATCTCAAGAATGATTCAATGGATTCAATGCCAAAGAGCTTTATGGTTAGCCCTGCCCTTTGGAATCACTTTAAACATTATTTTTGAGGTCTTTACTTCAAAGTATTGCTAGTTAGGGTTTAAACTGAAGAGTTTTATGATTTGCCATGCCCTTCTGTTCACCTTAAATGGTTGTTTTGGATTTCCTTGTAGTTTGATTAAGAAATATTATAATTTCCCTGCTTCTTGATCATCACTATTATTATCTTGCATGGTTTCTTTCTCCAAGGGTAGATAGCTAAAGAGGTTAGGAGTTCCATGCTCTTTAGGGTTTACTGGATTGTTGTCTTGATTTTTTCTTGCTAGGGTTTGGTCAAAGAAGTATGGTATGCCATGTCTTTGGTTTTGTCTTCATGCGTAATATTCTTAGAGGCTTTTCTTGTTGTATTATTTGACAAAGGATTCTTAACTGCCCTTTGCACCTACTTTGTTCACAATTTCTTGTTCACTCCACTCACCTAAGCCTTGAAGATCCAATTAGATTTGTTATACTTTCCCTCTAAAGCATCCTTGACCTATTTTTGTACCTTTCTAGACCTTTTGCATACTCCATAGCCCAATGGTCTAAAGCTCTCCTACTCTATCTTTTTTTCTTGACAACCCACCCAACCAATCAAAACAAACAAACAAACCCTAATCTTTATAACTAGCCTAAAATCAAAACCCTAAAAGCTATCAAGTTACATCTTTACACCAAAATAGAGAGAGCCCTCTCTGAGACCAGGAAGGCTAGGCTCTATGACTCTAACAACTGGTTTGGTGTTACCCTTGTACATTTTCCCTTGCCAATCTAACAATTTACGGGGACCTAACAGCTTCAAGTCTAGCTACTGGTGCAAATGTTTCTTCAAAGTCTATACCTTCTTGTTGAGCATATCCTTTACAAACAAGTCTAGCTTTTTTTTCTAATAACATATCCATTTTAATTTACCTTGTTTTTTAATATCCACTTTGTTCCAATTACATTTTTATCATGAGGTCTTGGAACCAATTCCCAAGTATTATTATTTTCAATTTGATCAAGTTCTTCATTCATGGCCTGAATCTAACATTCATGTTTACTAGATTTATTTACATTTTGTGGTTCAATGGTGGATAAAAATGCTAGATAATTGGGAGATCCTATAAGATTTCTTCTTGTTTGTACCCCTGATTCCTTTTGTCCCAAAATTTGAGATTCTGGATGATTCTTTGGAACATACCTGGATGGAGCCTTTTCTCTTTCTGATGTATCTTCTTCTGGTGCTTCATTAGGTTCTCCTTCTATATTATTGTTATTTGATGAGGGAAAACATTCATCATCATCATCATCATCATATTCATTTGTTATTATTTCCTTTTTTGGATTTGTGAGAGATTTATCATTAACAACATCAATACATTCAACAATCTTCTGAAGTATCTTATTGTAGCATTTGTATGCTTTACTTCTAGAAGAGTAACCAAGAAATATTCCTTCATCTGCTCTAGGTTCAAACTTGCAAATTTTTTCATCATTGTTTTTTATATAACATTTGCTTCCAAAAACTTTAAAGTGCTTCACAGTGGTAATATTACCATACTAGAGTTCATAAGGAGTTTTATTGTTTTTTACACGAACATGAGCCTTGTTGAGAATATTTATTGCAGTAAGAGCATCTTCTCCACAAAATATGTCAGGAGTTCCAGATTCATCAAGCATAGCACGAGCCATTTGTTGAATTGTTCTATTTATTTTTTCTGCCACGCCATTTCATTACAGATTTCTAGCTACAGAAAACTATCTTTTATACCATATTCTTCACAGGAATCAAAGAATTCATCTGATATATTCTCCTCCTCGGTCAGATCTAAGACATTTGATTTTTAGATCTAATTAATTTTGAACAAGAGCTTTGAAGACCTTAAATTTTTCGAATGCTTCATCTTTATGTTTCAATAAACCGATCCAACACATTCTAGAGAAGTCATAAATGAATAAGATATATTATTGTTCTCCACGAGGTGACTTTTTCCTTACAAGTCCACATAAATTAGTATGTATAAGTTCAAGAGGCTTACTTGTTGATCCTTCTTTGGCATTAAACCGAACCCTGGTTTTCTTACCGAATTGGCATGATTTCTATATGGTACTTTCGGGTAGAGTGATGTTTGGTAGATCACTAACAGCTTTGAGCCTACTTGATTTGCTTATTTGAGAAAAGCTCAAATGTCCCGATCTTTTGTGCCATAACCATTTTTCTGTAGATTTACCTAGATAGCATTCCTCTTGGCCACCTTTCAATATATATATATATATAGTGCTTAGTGTTCTTGTTCCTTTTATTATGGTATTTCCTGTGTCAAGTTCACGAAACACACACTCTTTTGATCGAAAAACAACTTCATTTCCTTCATCACACATTCGACTAAAACTTAATATGTTATGCTTTAATCCATCAACATACATAACATTTTTAGTTTTAACCTTTTCTTTTAGACAAACAGATCCTTTACCCTTAATGATAGCAGGAGAGTCATTTCCAAAAGTAACATTATTTTCCTTCTCTAATGCATTGTATGAAATAAGTTTCTATTTATCACCTGTCATGTGTTTTGAACATCCGCTATAAATGTACCATTGATTTTCTTATCCTTTTGTAAATAAAGCTATGTCACATCCTTCAAACTGCAAGTCCTTCTTTCTCCATACCATGGAACTTGTGGATATCTATTCTTTTGGCTGAAGTTTTCTCCTACATTCAAATTATTCATGTCCAGAGTTATTGTAAAATGAACATTCAGTTTCACCTTGAAGAGGAGAAAAATTGTTATAAATATACTTCTTTATTCCTGTCTCATTTCTTTGATTTCTTGATTCTCCAGTCATAATGGTTTTTTATGCCACACGTTGAGCAAATTTGTGACCAAAATTATGACATGAGAAACATTTTCCATTAAAGAAGAAATTTCTACGATCATAGAATCTTCTATTGTTGTTTACCTTTTGACTGATATTTATGTTATTGTTCATCCTTGAATTTGATTGATCATGCTTTACCTGTTGTATTTTTTCTTTTGTTGAGAGATGAAGATTTGTTGGTTGGATTTTGCTGCATTTAGATAACTTGTAGATGAAGACTTTTCTCACAAAGAAGATTCACCGATATATCCAAGACCTATCTTCACAAGAGGAAATCATTGAACCTTGATAATTTCATCTAAGGTTTCATATCCTTTAGAAAATCTAAGATTTAAATTTTTTTCTTTCTCAATTTCCTTTCTTAGACTTACTATTTCACATTCTAATTTCTCATTGTGCTTCTCCTTTTCTATGAGTTGATTTTCTATAGTATCTATGGCTATTTTTTTCTCTTCAATGCATATTTTGAGTTGATTCATTTCTTCAAGAAAATAATTTTCTTCTAAATAATCCATAAAGGTATCTTTAGCCTCACTAGTGTCTTTTTCAAATTCCATGAGCAGTCTAATATCTTGATCAGATTCTCCTTCTTGACTATTTGATAGGCCATCACTATCTTCATGAGTATAGTAAATTTTTCTATTGACAAACCATATCCTATTACCTTTTGCTAAATCGTTTTCCTTTTCATGATTCTATTTATGAGGACATTTAGGAGCGTAATGACCAACTCTTCCACAAGAAAAACATTTGAAACGAAGCTTACCTCTCAACCTTTCAGTGCCAAGTTGAAGTTTCTTTATAAAAGTTACCTCATCTTCTTTTGATACATACCCTGATTCTTTTTGTTCTTCCTTTTCCTTGCCTTTTGCAATAGCTCTAAAAGCCTCTTCTTTAACTTCAGATGCACCCCCTTTAATCATTTCACATGCAGTCAGAATCCAATGAAGTTGAACAACAGTAAGAGTCTGTAGATCATGCTTCTCTTCAATAGTAGACGCTTTGACTAAAATTTAGGAGTCATAGATCTTAATAATTTCTCTACTAGAGTGGTGTTGCTTATGACTTCGCCTATATTTCTCATATGATTTATGATCTCATCTAGACGTAAAAATAAACTAGCAATACTTTCATCATTATGCATTCTGATATTTTCATATTGAATTCAGAGAGTTTGGAGTTTAGCACATTTTACCTTGGTGTCACCTTCATAGATCAGAATGATTTTGTCCCATATCTCCTTTGTTGTATTTAACTACATAAATTTGACAAATTATGATTCAGTTAGACTTCCCAATAATGCATTGACAGCTTTTGCATTGGTTTCATAGTTCTTCCTTGAAGTTGGATCTATTGGAAATGCAGCTGGATATTGGTAACTGCCTTCAACTATTCCCCAAACATCTACTCCAAGAGACTGAAGATAGGATCTTGTTCTTTTCTTCCAAAAGATTAAATTTTTTTGATTGAAGAGTGGTGGTCTGATAGATGCTATTCCATATTGATTTCTCATCTTAGATGATCTTCCTTATAGCGATTAAGCTTCTTCAGAAGGACCTGCTCTGATACCAATTGTTGGGAAAAATACTGAGAGGGGAGGGGGGTGAATCAGTATTTACAAGAATCACAATATTTTACTTTTCTTTTTTTGATTTCTATACGCGACTTTGATTATCCAAAATAGTGTATGTACGTGGCTATCCTAAAAGAAACTTGTGTATACCCAAATAACCTAATGTTCAGATAAATGTTTAAAAACATTACTTAGACGATTTCATCAATTATGCATCATATATTTAAGAAGTAAACATGTGCATTAATAACATAATAAAACATCACACAAGGGCATCACACATGAACACCAAGATTTAAGGTGGAAACCCAAGTCGGGATAAAACCATCATTGTTGTTGTCTCTATCTTCAATATTTATTATATAGAAAACTACTTACAATGTTGTATTGATGTAGACTCATATCAATACACAGGTATCCACCTGCAGAAGGCTGCTACCTTCTCTCGTTCTGCAGCTGCTACTAGAAGGGAGCTCCAACCCCCTGATCTTGTTTACCAGCCACTACTGGAAGGGAGCTACAACCCCTGAACTGAACACCGGCTTCTACTGGAAGGAAGCTTCAACTTCCATATTGAAGGCTTCAACCCTCAGATCCACTATAGACCATGTTTCATAAATTTTCACACTAGATCCAACAGCTTCAACACAACTCAACTTGTAGATAAACACCAATAGCCATAAACCAAAATTTAAACAGAAAAGTGAGATCATTGTAACCAGATCAGAGTAATAAACCTAGACTTCTGAATTAACATGCAGAATTAATCTCAATCCTGATCATTCATAAAAAAAATGTATAAGCTACTTCACTTACTGTAACCTATGTATATACGCACTTTCTTGTGGATGAAGATGCATATATATCTTTATATACTGTATTTAGGAATTTGATCAGAATCAGAACAGATTAGAGACATTCAGGCATACTTTTTCATATTTACAAAACCCTTACTCATTCAGTAGCATCCATCATATTGAATCACCCAGTTACTAATCATATTTATACAAAATCAACTAGCAGCATATACAGTATTCAAACAACCCAGATCTACATGAAGACTTCATTGACATGCAGCAGAAATGATCAGAAATTTTCTTCAGCAAACTCCAGAAAAAACCCTAACTTCCATACGCACTTTTGCTGAAATGAACCCGCGTGTATATGCGCTTTCACCATGACGAACCAGCGTATAGATCTGTAAATATTTAGAACTATGTAAAATTTCTGATCAACAGACTTACTCAAATCATACCCTTCACTTTAGAAATCATGCGCTAGATCACATATCTAAACTTCTCACAAAGAGATCATGCAAATACATAGTCATTTCAAGACTAGAGATCTTGATCCACCATTGTATCCATAGGTGCATCAATATTTCAAATCTATTAATCAACTGGAACCCATTCCATGCAGATATACTTCAGAGTGAAGTATTCATTCAATATCCATGCACATACACCTTTGCATTATGATCTTCTTCTCCTTATATAGTTTGAGCCTTAGCCAATACCATGAGCCAAAACCACACAAGTGCTGATGGTATTCTTTTACGGAATCAAATAGACGACACAATGCTCAATACTGAGGGCTAAAACCATGGTAAGGACCCCTAGTATCATAAATTTAGAGCACAAAGACATACGCTACTTTGATTATTATTTTCCATGTGTATACATGACTTTTCCTGAACGAGCTCATGTATAGTTCCTTAAATATGTACTTTATCTATCTTCTGCTAAACCATTATGCTTCTTTTATGAGTTTCCATCAACGACAACATAAGCAATCATAATGAATCATAATGCCAAAATTTTGATATCATTAATATTTGTATGCATCCAACGCATCATCTGTATCATCTAGTTAAGAATTCACGTTCAAAGGATTTGCCATATCACCATCATCATCATCATCTATATCATCATCCGGAACATGCTCTTCTACATTTTCTTCAACTATTTCAATTTTTTCGTCCAACACAGCACAAATATCATCTAGTTCATCCAAATTAAAATTGTCTCGATTAACATATATTCCTTGAACGTCTTTGATTTTTTCGTCTAACACTGCATGAACCCCCTTCTCCTCTACATCATTTTCTTCTTCAATTTTATCTTATTCCGCTACATTATACTTTATGAGCCTTCATGTGGTATCATATCTAGCAAGATATGACCAACCTACTTGACCTAGAACTTCTATGTAAAATACTTGTTCACATTGGATTGGAATAACATATGGCTCTAATCCTAGCTCAAGATTCCTTATATCAACCATGGTAAGTCCTTAGCATGCTCAATAATAATTCTATCAGGGTCGCGTTCATGGATTCAAAGCCTAAACCCTTTGACATTGAACACAACTATTTTGAAGGATTCAAACTCACACTCAAGTATACCATGTAGATACCCATAAAGGAAAAATTGATAACTTGAAATATTGTAGGTATCCCACTATGAGAAGTTTTCATCTTTGCATCCAACCTTTTGATGTGAAATTTGTGGCCATTGCACCACATTTTGTTGTGGTGTTTCAACTACAATACGTCAAACACATAAAAAATGCATTGTCAATTGATAATCATATTTATACTTGGAAAACATGAAAATTAATAAAAAAACATGTTATGTGCATCAAGGACAAAATCTTGGGGCCTGATAAGTGGACTGCAGAGTTATATCAACATTTTTTTGAAGAATTAGGGGAGGAGCTCACTGTTGTGGTGGAGGAATCTCATTCAAAAGGTGTTATCTTCGAAATACTAAACTCCACCTTTATAGCTCTCATTCTAAAATAGGATGAGCCTGGCTCTTTCGATGACTTTTGTCCCATTTCTCTTTGCAATAGCATCTACAAGATCATTTTGAAAGTTATTGTGGTTAGTCTGAATCCGGTCCTCTCTAAGAATGTCTCACAGGAACAGTTTCGGTTAGAGGGTAGACAGATACATGAAGCCATTGGGGTGGTATAAGAGACTCTCCACAACATCAAGAGGAACAGAAGGAAGGGCCTGATAATAAAGATTGAATTATCCAAAGCATATGACAAGATAAGCTGGATGTATATCAGATTAATTCTAACTCACCTAGGGTTTGACATCGTTTTCATAAATTGGGTGATGAGTTGCATAACGAACATCAGCTTTGCAGTCCTTATAAATGGGGCGACCTCTCCTTTTTTCAAAAGTCAGAGAGGGCTAGGATAGGGTTTTCCATTATCGCCTCTGCTCTTTCTCTTGCTTGTTGAAGGTCTAAGTCAGCTAATAGGGAGGGGAGATATCAAGGGTGTAGAGGTCACCATCAATCTGCAGATTACTCACCTCCTTTTTTTATATCACATCCTCCTTTTTAGCGATGGCAGTAGAAGTGAGATCAGGTTTATAAAACAAGCCATCGAGATCTTCCTCACGAAAACAAGAATGAGCATAAATATTTGCAAATCGGTCATTATTGCATAAGACCTCTCGGAAGAAGATATAAGAAGAATAGTGGTGGAGCTCCCTTTTAAGGCTAAATGAATTGAAGATAGCTTAAAATACCTCGGTTTTACTCTCAAACCAAACTCATATAAAACTTTGGACTAGCTGTGGCTAGTGGCCAAAATAGAAAACAGGGTGAACCACTAGAGCTTCAGTTGGTTTTCTAGAGCAAGGAGATTGGTGTTGATTAAATTGGTGCCCATGGCAATCCCGGTGTACTGGGCCATGCTCTCATGGGTCTCGAAAAACATTCTTTTGAAGGTGACGAAGAACTGTATCAAATTTCTATGAGCAAGATCGAAGAGGAAAAGGTGATGCCCTGGGTGGCATGGGCCAGTATCACCATACCAAAAGACTGGGGTGGATGGAGGTTTAAATAGCTCCCCTACTTTGTAGACTCTCTTGCTACCAAAATGGGATGGAGGATACTATTCAAAGACTCTTTATGGTCATAGGTCATGAAGCGGAAATACATTGACCTTATGGAGCTGACATATTGGCTTAGATCCCTCGGGAAAAAACCTACAAAAGCTTTGGTGGTTTGGAAAGCTATTTTGGGATCGTTGAATATTATTGATGCAGGTTTGTTTTGGTATATAGGAAATGGGGAGTAGGTCAAGATTGGGATGGACCCGTGGGTAGGATGCAATAAGGCATATTCTCTTTAGGAGGAGTTGAGGACCATCCTGAGGGCTAAAGGCCTCTAGTTTGTAAAACAAAAGAGGCTTCTTCCTCGCACTGGATACAGGGATGGATGACTGGGGAGGATTTGTGGATCGATCATGTATGGCATGAATCTTCGCATAAGTATACTTGTGAACTGGAACGAAAAAATGTGTGTATCAGGGTTAGAGAGGATGATTTAAGGTAGGCCCATAGCCCCACTGGCAAGTATACTCCAAAGTTTGGATATGATTTCCTCATGGAAAAAAATGGTTGGGAGGCTCCAGCTTGGTGGGAAAAATTGCTCTGGAAGTTGAAATGTGTGGCCAAAAGTAGGATATTTTTCTAGTGCATATTAAACAATAAAGTCCCAACTTAGGACAATATGTTGAAAAGGAAGAAGGAAGGCCCGGGGCATTGTCCACTCTACAAATCAGCCGCGGAATCAATCCATCATTTATTTATCCTTTGTCCATTTAGCAGATCAGTATGGACCGAGACTATGGTTGTAGTGTGAAAGTTTCAAAGGTGGGAGGGGGAGTCGTTCTCGGAAGCATGGAAGGATTGGTGGCAGGAAATCCAAGAGATAAACTGGAGGGCTCTTGCCCTGCTAATCTCATGGGGAATTTGGCTCATTGGGAACAGGGCTATTTTTAAAGAGAAAGAGACCCAACCTCAGATGATTTCTCAGGAGAGTGCAGCCATCTATTCCCAAATCCTGGAACCAACATCTGAAATAAATCCTAGGGTGGTCACTCCATAAGATATCAGGGGGGATATGTCGCAGGGCTGTTCTAGTGATTCACATCATCTCGGAGAATAGTAAGGAAGCAGCGGTGGGCCTTGGGAATGGGACGAAAAATTTCACCGAGCTAAAAGATCTTTATTTTCTTCTGTGTTGGTTGATCCAGTTGGGCATTCTTTTAGTTCAAATATTTTGGGACTCCTTGAACATTTTCAAGTGCTTCAATAAATAATTCATGTGCCAAAACTATATTTTAATTCCAATTCTTGAAGAAATTTGGACCTTAAAAAATCATTTTTCTTACATATCTGTCTGTCACATTTACAGGGAGCGGAACGAGGCAGCAGACCTCCTTTCTAAGGAGGGTGTACAGCAGGTTCTAGGCAACTCGAAAATAAAAGAAATAGGTCTAGAGGGCTTGTTAGAGTCGGACCATGCCCCTTATCTCTGACTTAATAGTTCTAGAGCTCTTTGGCTAGAGTTGAATTCTTGTTTTGCTTTATATATGGGTTTATGTATCATATTTCTTTAGCTTGTTTTTTTTCTCCTCTGAGAGGCTACTACTCTAGATGACTGGATACTACTCACTTATTTACTTTCTATTCAATGTACATACCCTTTTGGACTAGTTTTTTGGCCAGCTTTGGGTGCTGTTTGAGCTGTTTTCGTCATAAGAGGGAGCTCGGGACTCGAAGGGCGGTGATTTTGGCTAGCCTACATTTCAGGGTGTTTTCCTCATAAGAGGATTATTGGAATGCAGGGCTAGTGTGAAAATGGCATACTTGTTTCTCAGTAGAGCAATGCTTAGGCAAGGTTATTATATTGTTGTGTTTTCTTTTTGGATTTTGGTTGTATTAAAATGGCTGGATGGATTTGTATTTAGTGCCCTCCGTGACACGCAATCTGATAGAATGCTTTAGCATGTACTCAATAAACTTTTTATTTTATAATGGAAAGTTTCAATTTCTTTTGCGGGAAAAAAAAGAATATATATATATATATATATATATATATATATATATATATATATATATATATATATATATATATATATATATATATATATATATATATATATATAATTGTAAAAAAACTTAATATGGGTGAATATGCTTGCCTGATAATCATTTAAACTATATGCTAAATCAATTTCCCTCTGTGTGAGATTGGTATCTCCACTATGTTGAGCTTCTTTGACCAATATAGACACACCATACCATGATAACCTACCATTATGAGCTTGTTGGCATAGTTCAATCCATACCTTCATCCAATCAATATTGTTCACAACGTATAAATGTATTGCATCCCACTCTTGACCAGTTGAATTAAAATAAAAAAATTCACACATATATAATTAGTTAACATGTTATACCTTCATAATAATGGATTATTGAGGAAGAATAAAAATTAAATAAGTATGATATAGATAAAAACAAAAAATTCAAATGTTCTATGAATCTCCACTATATACGTACATCTCACTTTTCTCATTTTACCTTTCACCAATAGGTGTTCCCCTTCAAATTTATCCACCAAGTTGACATCTCAAATGTGATCCAATACACTAATATTTTTTCCTATTTCATGACAATATTGACTAATATAAACCATGGTTTGCTATAAAATATATCCCTCTACCATAGAACCCTCAAGACGTGCTCTTTGTCTGACAAAAGCCTTCAGTGATTTCAAGTGCCTCTCAACCATCCACATTGATATTGTGTGTACAGGTCCACACTTTTCAATCTCCTCAACTTGGTGTATGAGGTAGTGTTCTTATGCATTGAAAAATGCCAAAGGTAAATACTTTTGCATTTCACACATTAGACGTGGAATTTGTTTCCTCCAATACTTTATATATCCTTTATCAATTTCTTTAGATGAAAAACGTCTACAAATGAAGCAAGTGAATTGCAGATTTCAACAAAAAAAATATATATTACATGATGACAAGTGAAACACATGCATTCAAAAATATGTGACACAACAATTTATTGAACAAATTACACTTTGCACATAAATATTTTCTTACCTCATGTATTTTATAAGATCATATATAACTTGTTTGACATTGTTGTCAAATTTTTATGGGAGAGATAGAGGTAGAACATACTATAACAAAAATAATGATCGATCATTATTTTTTCCCAAATTAGTAGAAAAAAACATTAATTAATAAGATGTTTCACCAATGTATAAATATATATACCAAAATAATTACCTTAATGAACATATGCTAATCATGAGTTTTTACCCCACCTAATTCATCTTTCTTTGTTAGAATATTCTTTATTTTTGAAGGAAATCCAGTTGGAAATTTAATTTTTTCAATAACCTCTTTAACATCCTTGCTTTGCTACTTTGTCAATAACCATGGAATGGCGCTTATAATTTGGTCGTCTCCATCTTTATATGAATGAGTCATACTTTGCAATACATGGTTGGCCTCCTTAATTTCATTACAGATCTTGACAGTTTTTTCTTTATCTCTCCTTCCATCTAAGATTCACCATAAGGTCTTTGTTGCATTCTTCCTAATGTGCTTTGTATCAAACAAATGAACATTTTCTAGGTGCTCATAGAAAGGGAGTCTATTGAATTGCTCAGGATAAATTTTCATTTCTCGTGGAAGTGACCTGCATTGACGACCTAAAACGTGAATTAGTACAGTGAATAAAATGCTATAAAAATATAAAATAACCCAAACATATCATGTATATTGATACATAGATAATTCGATCCATACCTTGAGAGACTTTATTATATTGCAACTTCCATGCACAAGGTGTCATTCTCCATGGTCTTGTTTTCGGTACTCCAATACCTATGTTTCTTATAAAGGAAGTGCCTATACTCATCAAACACCTCCTTTCCTAAGATTCTTGAAATACAATATTTCATCTTAGGACCACGAACTGGAAAAGAAAATTTACCCTTTGTTTGAATACTTGAAGAGATGGAATAATTTTTATATCAATTATTTTAAGTATGTATAATGAAGAGCCCCAAGGGATATCTTAGTTGGTCGAGTTCATGTTGCTAATTACCTTTCCTATTGGGAGGACATGGGGTCAAATATCCTCGATTCCCTTGAGTTTAGGCGTCGCTAGCTTGTTCAGTGGGTAGATCCCTTCAGCTTGATATACCTGGATTTTCTCGTGGATGTTGTGGTCACTCAGTGTACATGAACCACATTTAAAAAAAAGTATGTAGAATGAAGGTTGAACTATTTTAAAAAAATACATGAAATGAACTTCATAAAATTAAACATTATTAAAGTGCAGGGTATCGTTATAAAATACCACAAAATGTGTTAGCCCTCAGGCATCATGAATTGTCCATACAAGTATTGCATGGAATTCAAATTCCCTTTGTGAAACTACTGGTCTAGAGATGTCATACATAGAGACATCGTTCCATAACTCCACTAACTCATCGATAATAAGCTCAATATATACATTCATATCTTTGACCTGTTCCTTACCTAATTTATTAAACCTGCAATACATAATTACTACATATATGACTAAATAAAAAAAATCTATAAGACATAATTATAAGGCATAATTTAACATATATGAGTAAACCAAAAAATATAGGACATAATTATGAAACAAACACAACAAATGAGATGTTATTGTTTAAAAAAATATATTATAAGCAAATTAAAACCTGGAAAAATCATTCACAACATTGTGTGCTCCCTCTTTATTGACTTTAATTGAGGAATGTTATTGTTGATAATGTTAGTTTCAGTCTATTCAGCCTATCACCTGTGATCAAATGGGCTCTTATCATTTCTTGTTAGGTCCTCAAAGTCAAAAAAAAATCATTTCATTATGTCTTCAAGTAAAAATTTGGTCATTGGGTAGTGTGTCTAGGGCTATTTCCACTCGTTTCAAAATTTTCACATGTCGGTCCTTGTCATCACTCAACTGAGTGTATCACCATTGAAATTTCATCATCATCACTCCAATCAACATCATCATGATTCCATTCAGTTGAGTGTCTTCATTAGGTCACTAGGGTTTCAGTCACCAAATCTGTCATTCCATGCATAAAATCTGGCAATGGAGGAGTGGTAATAGGTAAAATTGTTCAATAAATTTTGGTTTCAAATATGTAATAATTTCATCATATTTCTAAAGCTGCAAATAAAGTGTCAAAGTTACAATTTTACAAAGCAAAGTGAAAAGGACATGTAGTGGGTAATCCCACTACCATGAAGAAAAATGACCACCACAAGCTATAAAAGATAAATTCAACTCATTTTTTTCCTTCATATCATTGAAGAAGATCTCTTATTCATCACCAAGTTCAAATTCACCAATTTAAAGCCATAAACACTCCAAAATTTGGTGCCAAAGCAGCCACGCTATGCTTTCTGGCCTCCATGCTACGCTTTCTTCCCAAAGTTTTGTTTTCTCTCCCGGAGGCATAAAACCAAGTTATGGAGGATTTTGAAGGATATAAAAGTGTCTAGAATCAGTGGAAACGTAAGTTACACCTTAGCAAACCCATCCTTGCAGCTCAATTTTATTGTTTTAGTGTGAAAACCCTTCATTGGCCCTTATGTTGCGTTTTAGTGGCTAGCCAATCTTTCCAAATTTTTCATGATAAATACACTTTACCCTAGAATTTTTAACCTCCATAACACTCTAATCCATCCCCCACAGCCTTAAAATCCCCTCATATCCATTTCCTAAGCCCCAAACCCTAATCCCCTAGCCTAATTCTGTAATTTTGGGCAGTTTTCCTAGCTAGGACTGTGTAAAAAATTCCTAGCCCAATTTCCTTACTCATTTCACTCCATTTCACTTCCTATACTTTCCTAAGACCCCTGCCCATATACATAAATTTTCCTACTCTCATATCCCTTCCCTAACCCACTCATCCTATCATTTTTCTCCCTTCCCCTATTTTGTCCTATCAGGGTTTTTCCCCTTGCAAACAACCAAATGGAGGAGAATAAATATTATAACAAAGGGGGAGTGGTAATAGGTAAATTTGTTTAATTAAATTTGGTTTCAAAATGTAATTTATGTTTCAATTATGTAATAATTTTCAAAGTTCTAAACCTGCAATTGAAAGTTCCAAAGCTACAAGGTTCCAAAAGCAAAGTGAAAATCATGAGGTGGGCCACCCTACCTCTTTGAATTTGTAAAGAAAATAAACCCTTCCCATAGTAATTTTCCCTTTCCCCACATCCACATACACTCCTTGAATACCTCACACCCACTCACTTTCACTCCCTAAACTTCTACATTCAAACCCTAGACCCTACACTACACCACTATCACTACATTGCATTTTTGGAAACCTCCTAGACCTAGACTTGTAATAAAATTCCTTAGTTCTACTCCTGCCCTAATTGCCTTCCATTCCACTTCCTAAACCTTATTAATACCCTTCCCTACTTCCCTATATTTTCTCATCCCCATTTCCCTCTCCTAACTTCTCCATCCTACTCCATTTCTCCATTCCCTTGTTTTTCATTATTAGGGTTTTCCCCTTGCAAAGTACATATGGAGGGAGATAAGAGGCCTTACAAAAAGGGAGGAAAAATGTCAAGAAATTAACAACTCAACACACATGATATTATTTCCACTCCACTTTCCAATCAGTGCCAAATTTCAAGAAATCATAGCTTCACCTTTCCAAGTTATGGGATGCCTAGGGTTTAGAGTGCACACATGAACAATTTAGCTTCAAAAAAATTTTATGACCAAATAGAGATGAATTGTCCAAAATTGAAATAGGCTTTTTTCCATAATATATCAAGGAAAAAATACCTCCTTCTGTTTATACACGGGTATTATTATTTGCGATAAATGCCAAAAATACAATTTCCACGGGAGGATTTCTGCACTTCTGGACAGCTTGACCTCAAAACAGTTTTTCAGGGGTTTGGAAAAGGTTTTTGCAGTGCTTTATGACTTAATTGTGTAGAATAAATCCTAATATTTCCAATGGTATGTTCATATATTTATTTGGACCTCGAGAAGGCCTCCAAACGTCATTTTTCCCCATCTCGCCACGCTTTCTATAGGTTTTGAGCGATCAACTTTAAACTTTGATTCTGAGCAAATGAAAAAGTATTTTTGAAAACTGGAGGAGGTGTTTGTTAAAAAAATGCCAAATAACAAACAACCTCTCTCATTTTTCAAAAATCCTTATGGTTAGAGAGATATTAATCTACCTTTGAGCCCTATTTTTGCAGAAATTTCTGAGTTTTTTTGTCAAAATTAGCAATTTTGAAAACCATTCACACTAGCAAAAGCGCAGCGTGGGCCACACTACGATTTTTGGGGGGGGTATATTGGATGAAAACTTGGAATTTTTGGATTCCTCTTCGTGATTACATCAATCCTAGTCAGCGGTGGAGCCATGTCAGCCACTTTTGGAGGGTTAAAATGCCCAAAAACATGCAAAAATGACCTTTTTGCCCTGTTTTTTGAGGCCACTCTACGCTTTCTGAGTACTCTTGGGAGAATAAATTTTTGGAGGGTTAAAAGCCACCTTTTTGAGTTCTTAATAAGCCTATAATGTAGCATAGATTCAGGGATTTCTACCAATTTTGACCTAGTTTGACCTAGTTTGACTTAGTTCGAGTAGTCATTTTTCACAGGCAGTTTGACCTAGTTTGACTTTTGACCTATGTAATTGATGAATGATGATGATTTTGTGATGTCATAAAGCATAATTGAGCTGGTAAATAGTGAAATAGGGTAGATACATGATTTTTAATGTAATTTTGGTCAAGTGTATCTAGTTTCCTATGATGAGGTGAATTGGTTGACCTCCATTAGACATTAGGGTTTTATTGAGCATATCATGTAATCAGCTCCACAACTAATGGATTCAACCCATGAGAGAGGGGAGAGGTTTTTTTGGTCTATATATATCATTTTCAAAGACATTTAACTGGTTTTACATCAGTGGATTGTAACTATTGTATCTTATACTTTCACTTTTATATTCAGAAATCAAAGGATGCAGTTGCAGCTATTATCTAGGAATTCATGTGGAGTGATTTTATGATCATGTATATTCTCTATTATAGTATTTATTGAATGATATATAGCTCCTCTTTCATATATTGTATCTTCAGTGGCTTTCCTTACAGTTCACAGGTAGACTTCTATTGATTTATCTTTGTTTATATGGAAATGTCATTTTGTGTTCAATGCTTCAAGTTTAATGAATTCATGAATGAACATGCTCATTAAATCCCTCTACTCTTTTAGACTCGCCACCATACCTACAAAACCCTAAATATATCATATATCCACTACTACCTTTCTCCTTTATATTTTTTGCAGCTGTAAACCCTTTGATACCTAGACCAAGCTACTTGGTTTCATCCCCAATCCAGCATCAAAACCATAAAATATTCAAAACCTACCTGAGCCTATCATATCTAGCCTAATATATTTCATGTCCCAGTCAATCCTTGACTGTGATCACATAGAGAGAGCCCTCTCAGCCTGGTAGGGCTAGCTACTAGGTCAAAGTGGTTTTTGGTTACCTTTGTTAGTCTCCTTTTTAGACTTCGGAGAACTGGTAGAGTTCTAACAGATAACAAAAAAGGACAACACCGAGTAAGTAGATATGGGCTCTCCAAATGGATGCACACTATTAGTTGCTAATGAAATCCTAATATTATGAGGTTCTCTTTTAAACTTTGGCCATTTTTCCTCCATATTCCTAAATTCAGATCCATTTGCATGCATTCGAAGAACACCATCTTCAACTCTATTTGTTACATAATAATCCATAATTTATGCTACGATTTTGCACCTGAACAATAGTCACAAACGTGGAACTATGGAAATATAATGAAGAACCTTGCGAAGCACATTTTTTGTTACTTTATCGGTTTGATATCTACTCTCATCATATTTTGGGAATTTTTATCTCAGTACATTTTCTTTATAATAGATAATATCAGCATTGGGGCATGCATGAATAGCTTGATACTCCATTCCAATATCTTTCGTAATGGCATGTAAATCTTGGTACTTACGAGGTAAAAAATTTGACAGTGGTAACAAAAATTCACCTAATAATCTACAACATAAAAAAAGTAGTAGTGGTTAATATATTAAACAATATTAATTGTACATATTGCATCCCAATGTTACAAATTAATTAAATGATGATCAATGTAATAACATTAAAAACAACAGAAAAAATAATTGCTTTATCAGGTATACAGTACTAAATGTCACAAAATATATTACATACCTTAGGGGTTGTCTCACACATGTGTTTGACAAACCATTCACCACCTTTAAGTTGATGAGCAACAATACAGGAGAGAGAAGAGATGTTTCTGAGCCTTCATAAAGAGGTTTAGTTTCCCTCGCAAGTACAGGTATATCAAAAGCACGGTCATCATACTAGTTTCCATCATCATCCATTCCAACATTATTAAATGTCTCCTGGATCAATTTTGTCCCATCTTCTTTAATTTTTTTATCGGTGTCATTATTTTCTTCTATAGGATCATTAGCTTTATCTTCAATATTAATCGCTCCATGTTCTTTAACAGACGCTTGTACTACAACCATCTCTTTCTCATTAAGCAATGCCCTAGTGGTGCCATAATATAAAATTACAATCAATAAAGTAATATTAGTATATTTTAAAAATATTGAAACATTGATATAACAATCGTTTACAAATATAATATATAATGAAAACAAAGACAACAAAGACAAAGAGAAAGACAACTTAGGTGAGGCCGATAAACAAAGACAAAAAATCAATGGTGATGCTTGTGAAAATTATCAAGATATTTAAGAATATGTTGAAAAATCTAAGAAAGATATTACTTTTCTTAACATGTAGGAAGTGAGACATTTTCTTAGATATATAGTGAGAACCATAATAAAGAACATATTGATCTTATTTTTCATTCATCATTATAATGTCATATTATATCTTAAGTTCACTTACAGACTAGAATTTTTAAGAGGATGTGTGAGAAACCATGATCTTGGGTGAGAGAAAGAAACAAATACAACAAATCAATGTGATCATGAAGCTTGTGAAATTTAGAAAGATGATTAAGATTATGTTGAAAAGAATTAGGAACAATCAACATGTGTGATTTATAGGAATGTGTCTGACACATATTCTAATGATATGTAAGATCGTTTAATGCAGAGAAGTGCACCAAAACTAACTCTAGTGATGTACAAAGGTGTAACACATATAGGGGTGAACATACTTAAAAGCGACACATGAAAATGTAAGAAGACATGAAAATGACACTTGCACATGTGAATGACCTTGAAAGCGGCACATGCTAGAGTGAATATAACATGAAAATGACACTTATTAAAGTGAAAGCAAGCCAAAACGACAAATGCGAATGTGAAAGCAACACTTGTGAAATTGAAAGTGTGAAAAACGCATAGTTGAGAAAACTCACCAAAAAAGAAGTACAAAAGCAACCAAAGTGAGGGAGGTTGTCAGAGAAGTGCTAATTAATTGTCGACAAGAATTAAACATCGCATAGGCACTATCTTCATCAACAGTGCTATTGTTTTTTAAGCTTGCATAAAGGAAGTGCACTTTTTTCATAAGGAAAGTGGTAGGGAACCCACTAAAGACATTTTTTAAGAAAATCCTCTTTTACTAATTATGGTTTATAAATTTAGAATTTTTAATAAATAAAGTAATTCCTTTTTTTATATAATCTTTTTCATAAAAAAAAGGTTTTCTATTAATTTTCATCTTACCTAAATTAATAAAATTACTCCTTTTATCTTTAACCAATCATATTTCTCTATAATAATTTTATTTTTAATCAAATATTTATTTAATTAATTTTTTAATGATATTTATATTCTATTATTTTGTCTCATAAAATTTTATTACAATATGTTTTATAATTATTTTCTTCTTTCCTATAAAAATGTATTCATTGTGTCCATGTTTTAAATTTTGTGTATAAGATAATTTAAAAACATATTAATCATGTTCCATAAAAACCCATGATTAACCTCTAAATCCTCTAGGTCCTAATTAACCCCCTTAACATACATTAACCCCCTAACACCTTAGCCCCATTCCCCTAAGCCCTTAACCCCCTAACCCCTAAACCCTTAAACAATACCCCTTTATCCCTAAGCCCATAAATTAATTAACCCCTAACTAGACCTAACCCCTTAATCGACCCCAACGACAATAATCAAATAATATTTCTAGTCCACATCAAGATAACAACATAGGTCAAACACCTCCCAAAATAATATTATAAAATACATCTACAATAAAAAAAAAATACAATTTCCAATGCAAAGGTATACAATATAAAATACAATATACATATAAACATTTACAAAAACAATCTACAATACAAAGGCATATAATGAATAACATACAAATGGATGATATTCATGTCCGCCTTCAACGTGTCCATAGTCTATTTTAACACTCCACAAGATCTCCGAGGCTGAGAAGACACCAGCAAAGGTAACTACATACCAAGCTCTTGCCAAGTAGCTAGCCCTACTAGGCAAGAGAGGGCTATCCCCAAGGGATCACAACCAAGAGGGCTAGATCAATTAGGTTTTTGGCTAGGTATAGTAGCACAGGGGTTTTGATTGGTTGATTTTGGTGTTGGATGAGTGAATTAGGTCAAAGAGGTAACTAGGGCAAGGAAAATAAGATCAGAATTGCAGACATATGCTGGGGAAAGCTAGGTAGGTATTTTAGCACTTTATGTTTTAGGGTGAGATGGATCAGATTGGTGAGGTGTTAAAAAGAGCATTAAAGTACATAAATTCTTTTTAAACTGAAGAAACTGAAATGAATTATGGTGATTCCCCAAAAACAAAGCATAAAATATGTATTATGCTTATCAAACTTGAGAATCAAAAATATCATAGAATTGGAATGAACATGGAAATTAAAAAACATTCATACATATGAAACAAAAGAAGAAACTATGCCAAATTACAGTACAACATGAATCCCAAAATAATAGGTGCAACTCATCCAATATATTCCTGCCAAAATCTAAATACACTAGTATCTCTGATCAATACAACAACATCCAACCCCTCAAATGGGTGAAGAGGTGAAATATATAGACATCAAAAAAAATCCCCCAACCTTAGGGGTCAAATCCCTGAGTTGAGGAACTATTCCACAAAATACTAAACTAAAAACCTAGAGTGTAGGGAGGTCAAACTAACTTATCCCTAACTTTAGTGAAATTGATTCATTCATCCTCAAAAATACTTTTACCTAATGTATTTACCCCTAGGTAACTCAAAAGTGTCATAATTACATTTACATCCATCATTTACATTAGTAAAAATCATGATTTTCCATGGGGAAACTCAGAAAACTGAAAACATTCAAAAATATCAGTACTGGTCAGGTGCGCAGTGCCTTTGGTCTGTGCATCGCGGCATTTTCAAGCCAAGTTTTGAGGGGGTTCTCGATGTCCAAATTGAGCAAGGGATGAGGAAAAAGAAAATTTTCGTGCTTCCATTTTTAAGGTCATACGCCCTTCTTTATCTTCTCATGAATATTTGATGTGTTCTAAAATACCTCATCTCTCGTCTGTTGAAGATGGATCATCTGATTGATTCAGCGCTCTACATCATTCTCCTCACTTCCGGTTTCTTGCAACAATTTCATAACCAAGACTGCAAGTGATGTAGGAAAAACAGTGTATATTCCATAAACTAACTGAAAAGGAGCCATTCCTATATATTTCTTACTACTCACCCTGTCTGCCCACAAGGAATTCACAAGATTTTTGTGCTATTTTTTCTTGTTGGTCTCCAACATCTTCTTTATGATATTGATCAAGGATTTATTAGTGGACTCTACTAAACCATTACCTTACGGATAGTAGGTGGTTGAGTGCCCCAATTTGATGTTATATTTGTCACAAAACTCAACCATCCTTTTTTATTTGAATGTTGTCGCATTTTCGGTAATAATCTTATGAGGACAACCAAAATGAGACCATATGTCAGTCTCCAAAAAAATGAATAATTACAAGATCTGATGCTTGCCTTGTTGGGAACACTTCGATCCATTTGGTGAAGTAGTCGGTGGCTGTCAGTATCCATTTGTGTTGTGCGGATGATGTGGCGTAAATTTCTTTGATGAAGTCAAGTCCCCACTGCTGAAATGGTGCATGAATTGAAATAGGCTGCAGAGGTATTGGAAGAAGTTTTCTTTTACCTTGAAAAAATTGACATTCATGGCAATTCATTAATGTTTTGTACAAATCTGCAAATAGAGTTGGCCAATAGTATCCCGCTCTCAATACTTTATTAGCTGTGGTCTTCCATAACAGGTGACCCCCACGGTATCCTTTATGAAAATCATTCATAACTTCTTGGGGTCACTCTCAACTAAACAATTCAGCAATATACCTCATGGATATTTCCAATAAAGGGCGTTGTCCAAAATTCAATATTTGGAAGCTTTCAACTTTAAAGACTTACCCTTACTCTTAGTCATGCCTAAAGGAGGATTCAAATGTTGAAGCACATATATTATATCAGAATACCAAGGTAACGAAAGAAGCATATCAAATACTTGTATCATAGTGACATCATGTTCTTCATCGGATAATGTTGTAATAATATTGATATCTAAAACATGCATATTTGACTCAGCCATAAGCTTTGCTAAACCTTGACCTTTGATCAGCTTTGTGGACTTGATCTCAAGGTCATATTCCAACATCGTTTCTATCCATTTCCATCTTCTTCCTTACGTATCTATCTGCATACGAACATATTTTACTACTGCATTAGGGAGACAAGCCAAAGAATTAGAATTTAAAATATAGACACGGAAGTCCTTCAACACTTTTATCAAATCCAAAGCCTGTTTCTCTATGATATTATACCGAAGAGCTGCATCCCTGATGGTTCGACTAAAAAATGCAATGGGTTTTTCATTTGTGTCCTTATTTTTCATTAAGACTACAACTATGGTGTGCTTGGAAGCAAATGAAAATATAATAAAATCAATGGTGTAATCTGGGCTTATTAAAATAGGGGCAATATTCAAAGAAAATGTCACTGTGTTAAAGGACTTCTTAGCATCCTCAGACCACTTTACCTCATTATCCTTTTTCAACATTTTGGTCATTTCTCAAAGGTGCTCGGCCAAATTTGCAATAAATCTGCCTAAGAAATTCATCTTACCCTTGAAAACCTGAATTTATTTCTTGCTCTGTGGAAATTCAATCTGTTTAATTGCCTCAACCTAAGAAGGTTCAATCCGCATTCCATCCTTAGAGATGATGTGACCAAGAATTTTTCCCTCCTCTATGGCAAAAAGGCTCTTTTTTGGATTAAGAGAAATTCTGAACTTCCTACATTTCTGAAAAACAATCCTTAAGTGATACAAGTGTTTGTCATCTGAATGGGAAAAAACTATCAAATCATCTAAATATACCACTAGGAAAACATCTTTCTCATCTTCAAATGCTATATCCATTGCACGCTGAAAGGTAGCCCCTGCATTCTTTAGTCCAAATGGCATCTTTGCATATTTGAACGTACGCCGAGGTGTAGTGAAGGAAGTTTTGTCCTGATCTTTCTCATGTACTAAAATCTGATTATATCCCGAATATCCATCAAGCAAAGACATTCAGGAAGTCCCAACCACTCTTTGTAAGTTGTGATCAATTTTGGGAAGGGGATAATTATATTTTAGTGACACTTTGTTTAAATTTTTGAAGTCTATGCAAAGCCTTATTTCACCAATATTCTTTCTTATAGGGACTAAATTAGATATCCAATCAGAAAACCTTATAGGAACAATGATACCTGACTTGTAAAGCATGTTCACTTCTTTTTCAATGGATGCCAGCAACCTCGGGTTGATCCTTCTCAAATTTTTCCGGAAGTGCTTTTGATTGGGCTTAATTGGAATGGTGTGTTGTATGATGTATTTATTATAGACCTTCAAGTCTGCATAATCCCACGCCAAAACATCAGAAAATTCAGAAAATAAATCAATGTACTTGTCCTTTACCTTAGGAGACAAAGATCTGGACAGTTTGACCAACTTAGGCTTCTCTGTTGTCCTAATGTTTATGTCCTCTACACCTTTTTCTGTAGGAACCAATGTTAGCTTCCTTGCTACATCATCCTAATCAAACAATTCTTCCAAAGGTATGATACCTTTTGGTTATCCTTAAGCTCTAATATATAAACTTGAGTTTCTTTGATGACTTGATCATCCTTGTCATAAACTTTGTCAATTGTAGAATTCTCAAATTCACCTTCACTTTCCAGAAAATTATTGACTTGCTGATAATCCCAAAATACTTTCCAATATCGCAAGTTATCAGGAATTGTAGGTCGATGCTTCACATGAATTTCAAATTTTATGTTAGAAAATATTGGGATTTTGAAATTTCTTTATCAAGTGAATCTGCCATGAGATTTTGACTTCTTAGTACTACTGACAAATTGTATTCTCGAAACATCTTCAGGATATCCAATACAGCACTCTTGTATGCTCTCATTTTTGGATTCTTGGCCTGGTATTCCCCTTTCACATGTTTTATCACAAGTTCGGAGTATCCATATACTAAAATTCTTCTTGCGCCAAGCTTTTTCAAGATCTTGAGATCGGTGATCAATTCTTCATATTCCGCTTCGTTGTTAGAACAATTAAAATCCACTTTGTATGAACATAATATAACATTCTTAAAAACCTTACTAGGCTAATGAAGAGGATTGTGGATCCAAATTCCAATGTGTTCCCCATATTTCCCCAAGGCACCATCAAAATCCATGGTCCATAGACCATTTTCATCCTCTAAGTGATGGAATTATAATTGTTGTTTTGTCTCAATTGTCTGGGCTACTTCTTGATTCTGATTTTAACTTTCCTCTACCTTATCGAATGGTTTTTCTAAGTGTTTTGGCATATTCTCGTTTTCCCTTTCCCAAAAATAAATTCTGATGCAATTATAAATCTCTGAAATGATCCTCTACTTGCAAGTTGACTATGTATATCATTCAAGACACTATCATCAACAAAATAAAATATCTCTAAATCAGATCTACAACATTTATTGGAATATTTATTAGCCTCTATTTTTTGGTTATCGCGTACTTCATCTGCTTTCCTGGTACAACTTTCTCAATTTGTCTAATAATCGGGATGGTAAGTATGGAGAAGCCTAGCTGAAAAATGCCTCTCAACTTCAATTTATCTAGACAGCAACATACCAACCATGGTGGTATATCACCGTTGAGCCCTAGGGAATGCTTTCTCTTTACAAACCTTCACTTCATTTCATCATTATTTTATCATCTCCATAAGCCTAAAATCAATGAAGAATGATTAGGATTGCTTAAAGGTTACATGAAATTGATTAACATATTGTATTTTCATGATTTTTGTTGTTTTAATAATTTTCTGCAAAATAGCTACAGAATACAGGCGTTCCGTAGTTGATCACGCGTTCCGTAGCTGATCACGTGTTCCGCAGCTGTTTTAGAGTTTAAATGGGTTACAGGTTTCATCTGAAGAAAAAACGCATATGGGAAAATTCTACAGCACTCCCTCATCATTCGTTGCTCTCCACGAAGTCTGAGTTCGAATCTCCAAGCGGTTATGCACGTGGAAGAGATTAAAACTAAGAGGCAGTTTCCTATTAAAACACAGACTCTACAGATGTCCGCAATGAAGAACGAGGCTGTCAATAAGAGTTTTAATTTGATTAGAAGTGGGAAAGACACTTATCCCTTTATTTTCTCCAGATTAGTTATGTAATCTTGATATAAATATGACTCGGGAGACCGAGCAACGCTGGTTAGATTTTGTTTTTGTGCTAGATTTCATAGAATCGTGAATACTCCGTTTTTGAGTATTTTTCTCCTTTAATGAAAAAGACATCGTTTTAGTGCAAGAGTTGAGTCAAAGTTAAGTGGATTGGCAAGCTAATCCGGTGGTAGAGGGCCCCTACTGCCCGAGAAGCTCTGTTCAGATGATTTAGATAAGTAGCCTTAGCTTGATTTCGTTTTCAATTTCCAATTTCAATAGTTTTATCAACTTCATGCTTTTACGCTCATTTACATTACATATTACAGTTAGTCTTGCTCTACGAATTCTTCCAAAATACCTCTAATGATGAATGGGAATTAACTGTGATATTTTAGGAGTTTAATTGTGTTTTCATTTCAAACTATGTGTTTTATGTCAATCTGCATTAGATAGTACACACATACTTGTTTTCACAAACTCTTCCAAAATATCATTCATATTGAACAAGATGGGCTGTAGAATTCCTTAGGATAGTTGCATGTTAATTTAGTTACAGCACTCCGGAGGTAGAATGCATCTAGTTCAGCTCTGTCATTTCATTTCAAGTTTGATAATGGCTTTTTAGTTTAACACTGTTCACTGCACTTCAAGTAGACTAGTAACACTCTAGTTTAGTCTTAGCTCACTGTATTAACATTCCAAGTTTAGTTGCTATCCATTGCATTTTAAATTGTATTAGTTGTTAAATTTAAATACTACGGTCTTCATTATTTACAAAACTTCTTTTGTTCCAAACTCATATTAATACATAATCATTTGGACAGAAGCTAGTATCAGTCTAAGACCTAGAGTATTTTGCAACCTTTTTACCATTTCACAAACAAGCCTTTTCTCAAAGACTATTTTAAAAAGAGAAAGCTATAACTTTTGAGTAAGGCCTAGTGGTGCTAGATTGAGTTGCATAACAGAATTAGAAGCTAGTTTAGAATAGAAATCTTATGGTGCTACAAATGTTCTTTTCCAAATATATTCCAATAGACCTTTAATCATGGATGAGATGTTGTAACATTGTAAGTTGATTGTTTGACTGTTTAGTTAGGAGAACTTCATTTACACTTAACTTGCCCATTTCTCAAGCTCTTCCAAAACATCTTTAATGAATGAATTGGACAAGTTTAAGCTCATGTTGTGATTTATTTCCTTGAAGTCATTATCAAGCTTTGTATTTGTTGTTTGCTAGCCATAGTTAGGCCTTGTTCTGTTTTAGTATTTGCATTTGTTATTTACCATCCATAGTTTAGGCCAATAGCTTCTTTTCACCAGCATTTAGTTCCTTCCCTTTCCAAACATAAAACCATAAACCAAAAACATCAGAAAACACTAAACACAACGAAGTAGGAAGAGGTTACTTAGGCACATATGGTGCACTTCACTTCAACAGTTTACTAGCCCTAGTTGACAATTTATGTTATCAATTTAGGAACACTAAAATTGATTAAACATTTTGGCGCCATTGCCGGGGAAGTGTAACTAGGTAACCTTATTTCTTACATCCAAAAAAAAAAAAAAACTTCAATCACCTACCACACCCACTATATCATGTGATGCAGTAAGAGCCACACATCCACATCATGAATTCATATTTTTGCAGGTAGAAGAAGAGGTGAAAAAGGAGGTTGAAGAAATGGATGGAGATGATGACAATGAGGAAGATCCTTTTGGATTTCCCATTCAAGAAACTGATATCAATGTTCAAATGAAGAACATCCATCCATCTATACTTCCTAACTTCAAAGGTATGAGATCAGAAGACCCGAAAACCTTTCTTTTTGAATTTGAAATAATTTGTAGATCTTATGGCTACTCATTGCACATGCAAAAATTGAATTTGTTTCTGGCAACATTGAAGGATAGAGCTCTTAGATGGTTCATGACTTTAGGAACAAATTCTATAAGGACATGGGATGATATGAAAAGAGTATTTTTGGAAAAATATAAAAGTTATTGCATGCACCATGACCTTAGAAATGAAGTCTTTAAGATGAACCAAAAAGAGGATGAAAGCCTAGAAGATTTAGTGGAGAGATTTACTTATAATATCAAAATATCTAAATTGCATAATTTAGGATCAGATGCATTAAAAACTCTCCTACTAAATGCTATAAAGGATGAATGGATTGATCTTCTTAATCTTGTGGGAAAAGGAGATGTCTATCAATTGCCATTTCAATAAATTTGTGAACTGTGTAAGAACATATCAAGAGGAAAAGAAAAGTGTGTAAGATCCCCTCAAGATCCATTTATGGCAAGAGTAAGTAAGTCAGCTTCAAGATTGGTAAGTCAAACTGAACCTAACAATCTGCTAAACATTCTTGGTAATTTAAATGAACAAACTGACATGCTAAGAATGCAAAACAAGCAAAAAGTTGCTTCATTTATATTTTTCCCTAAATGTAGAAAGAAATATGTTTTGCATGAATGTCCACTTGATAACATTAAAATGTGTAAAATTTGTGCAGGATCACATACTACTGAAGATTTCCCATCATTACCAGGGTTGAAGGAAATTTACCAGAAGGATAATGGAGCAAATCAAGCACAAGAGAAACTTTGTTATGTAGCTCCAAGAGGACTATGGCAGCCTCATCAACCCAATATGATGCAATATCCTTATGCACAGTATCAAGGTTATGCACCACAATTTCAAGGTAATTGGAAAACACCCTTGCCTTGGCAACCTTGGCCATCTCAATCCCAACCTCAAAACCAACCTTGGAAACCTTGGCCATCTCAATCCCAACCTCAAAACCAATCTTGGCAACAAAGTTGGCAAAGGCCCTATAAAGGAAATCCACCATATCCTCAATCTTTCCCTCTCTATCCCCAATACCATCATCAATGTTATTCATACCATTCGCCTCCACCACAACATCAAAATCACCCTCATTTGACCTCAATTCAACCTTTCCCATTATCATCCACACAAGCACCCCAAAAATTCATTCCCACTCCACTACCTCCACAACCATTTCATATCCCCAACAATAAAACACCTCAATCAACTTACAATTTTGAGGTATTGCAAAATGATTCACCAGCTGTCATTGAAGAACAACAACCAGAAGAAGAAGAAGACTCAGATGAGGTCCAAGAATCATGGATGTCTATTGATAAAGAGAAGATATTGGAACTAGAGATTGAAAAGTCTCATGCATGCCTATCACCAGATTCTATGAATGAAGATCACATCTCCGAAGACTTGCATTTCATGACAGAGGAAAGACAAGGAAGACAAGATTACATTGAATCTTGGTTCAATTCAGTCATCGGATTCCAATGCTCAATTATTCAATATCTTCTGACATCATCTAAATCAAGACAGTTGGCATCTCATATACAGGTACATATCAAAGAGTGTCTTTCAAACCTACATATGAGTTTATCTATCATCTTGTTACAGACATGGTTCCATTGGAAGTACTCATATACTTGAACAAGATTTTCTTTTTCAAGTAGAGTAGGACATAAAAAAAAAAAGAAAAAAGAAAAAAAAAAGAAAAAAGAAAAAAAAAGTAAAGAGAAAAATAAGTCCTATTGTGAAAACCAGCTTGCTGGCGCAATTGGACATGAGCTTTGCTTGAAAACCAGGCAACTGGCGAGCAAAGTTCACAATAAGTTCTGCAATTTCATGATGGTTTCAATCTTTCATGGTTCTTCAAATCATTCTTGGTTCTATGCTCGAGTTGGATGATGTGGAATTCCTTAAGGTCCACCTTCCAATAGATCTTGTCCCATCGACCTCGACACTTTATCTGGGATCAAGATTAGAGATTATTTGAAGTGCCTTGGAGCTTGCATTCATCAATGGCAAGCCTCCTCGTTGATAACAATGGGAATACAACAATGTCTCTTGATTGTCAAATCTTGCAGGGGACTCGACTTCGACACATTCATTCGTCCCTGTCAAGATGCACTGAGGTACCTTGACACTCATTTACATTATCGGTGAGTTGTCTTGCATTGGTTAACGATTTTCATTATTGATCGGTAATCCAATGATTTCTTCCCATGCTCGACTTCGACACATTTATTCACATGGTAAGAATTGTACCATGAATGTTGGCTTTGATGAAGACTAATGGTTTTATGGAATCAACAACAACTTGCAGCAATACATTTTATTAGTTTCTTGTAGCAGCATGTTCAACTTCTTGTCAATTCAACAACAGCTGCGGAAAGTGGCAGTTTCTGCAGCTATTGTTGTAGCAGCCTGTTTTTGTTTTTTGCAACTTTTTCCAGAGGCAGTTTTGGCGCAAATATTGCAAGAGATTGGAGTAGAAATAAAAAATTCTGAGCTTCTGGGTTTTCTCAGAATATGATAAATTGAGTAACGCATGGACAAAATTTGAAAAAAAACAATTTTTAGGGGTATTTCAGATGGGTTTTTCAGGCAGATTTTCATTTTTCAGCATTATGGACAGATTAGAACAGATTTCAGTATTTTTGCACAGCAGCGCCTTTTCTTCATCAAAATGAAATTCTGGAAGCATGTGGCAGTAGAGAAGGTAAAAATACACAGTTTCCCTTTTGAATCACTCAATTCGGCCTTAAAATGAGTTCGTGGCGTACTTTTTTGTTGCAACATTGGGCAAAATGAAGGGTGAAACAGGGCAGAAATTGATTTTATCATAACTTTCAAACCGTGCATCCGTTGGTCCTAAAATTTTTATGGTAAATGCATTGAGGTAGGGTGAATAAACACAGAAAATTTCAGAAAATTTCAGTGTGTATTCTTCAAGAAATTAGCCACTTTCACCTACAACCATTTCTCATTTTTTGGGAGATCCGTGCAACCAATGGCAGAAATTTTTCATCGGAAGATGCATAATAATATTGGTAACAACCTCAGAAAATTTCAGGGAATTCTGCTGTACCATTTGATAGAAATTGCAAAATTCATTTCATTTTACAATTCCACTCCATCTCACTCCACTTTCACTCCATCTCACGTAATTTTCATTCCATTTCACAAGTCATATTTCACTTTAACTCCATTACATTTCACATCCATATTCCATAGCCATATATCATTTCTTTTTACAGATTGCATGTTGCAGCCACATCTTATTCAGTAGTTCTAACACATTTGTACAGCCTACAAAAAGATGATGATTACAAGAAATTGAAGGATTCTATTTTGAAGATCAACATGCTAAAAGGGGACCAAAGGAACAACATCAAGCACAGCAATTAACAAGGTCAAAATTCTGAGGTAAATTGTGAAAATTATTTTAATAGCAAAAAGTTAAAACATGAAATAGATACAATGTGTATAATCATATGTTTCCTAAACAACCTATCATTCGAATTGATTAGCCATATCCCTTATCCAACATTCCATATTTCACCACAAGGTCATCATAAATTCTCCATCAGATCCATAGCCACTTCATTTTCCCTTATAGCTTAATTACCTCCATCCATTCACCTCCATTACACTTTGCAGCCAATCCATCTCTAAGTGCAGAAATGTAATTATGAGGGTGAAGCATCATTCTTCAACTAATCCATCTTCAGACACAGAGATACAGTTTCAAAATAAAGCATTAGACTCTGTAGTCAATCTAGCTTCAAGCATAGAAAAGTAATTCTGAAAGGAAGATAATCTGCACAAAGGAGGAATGTGGCTAATTGTCAAGACAGAACCAGTTGGAGTCAAGTATTTGGAAGGATATCCACAAGTCAAGGAGCTACTAAAACAAGTAGGGAGGTTAAATTTTATAGAGAAATTTGATGTGTTCCATAAGGAGATTACAAAATCTTTTTCCAAATCTTTTGATGGAGCAGAAGAAGAAAAACTGACATGGTTATTGAAAATAAACTTGACACTCCACTACAAGAGGAAGATGAAGAACTAATTTCTGAAAAGTTAACAGAGATTAGAAAATAGATTAGGGCCAAAAGAAGCAGAAAGATAAAGTTGGATGTTTTAATAGAGGTTTCAGAGCACATGGAATAAGTTTTGATGAAATTGCATGAGGACATGCAATAGTCTTGCAGTGGGGGTATGTTGAGCCCTAGAATTGCCTTCTCTTTTACAAACCTTCACTTCATTCCATCATTCTTTTATCACTTCATAAGCCTAAAATCAATGAAGAATGATTAGGATTGCTTAAAGGTTACATGCAATTGATTAACATATTGTATTTTCATGATTTTTGTTGTTTTAATAATTTTTTGCAAAATAGCTACAGAATACAGGCGTTTCGTAGCTGATCACGCATTCCGTAGCTGGTCACGCATTCCGCAGCTGTTTTAGAGTTTAAATGGGTTACAGGTGTCGTCTGAAAAAAAAAACACATATGGGAAAATTCTACAGCACTCCCTCATCATTCGTTGCTCTCCACGAAGTATGAGTTCGAATCTCCAAGCGGTTATGCACGTGGAAGAGATTAAAACTAAGAGGTAGTTTCCTATTAAAACACAGACTCTACAGATGTCCGTAATGAAGAACGAGGCTGTCAATAAGAGTTTTAATTTGATTAGAATTGGGAAAGACACTTATCCCTTTATTTTCTCCAGATTAGTTATGTAATCTTGATATAAATATGACTCGGGAGACCGAGCAACGTTAGTTAGATTTTGGTTAGATTTTGTTTCCGTTGCTAGATCTCAGAATACTCTATTTTGAAGAAATCCTCCCTTAATGAAAGAAGCATTGTCTTATTGCACGAGCTAAGTGAATTTTGAGTAAATTTGCATGCTACTCTGGTGGTAGAGGGCCCCTACTGCCCGAGGAGTTTTTAATTTAGATAAGTAACTCTCGTTTCATTCTTAGCTTAGTTAATTTTCTGAATTCTGCGTTTTTATGTTCATTTGTATTGAATGCTACAGTTTAGTCTCGTTCTAATGAATTCTTCTAAAATACCTCTAATGATGAATGGGAATTAACTATGGTATTTTAGGAGTTTAATTGTGTTTTCATTTCGAACTGTGTGTTTTATGTTCAATTGCATTGAATAATACAGCCATACTTGTTTTCACAAACTCTTCCAAAATATCATTCATATTGAACAAGATGGGCTGTAGAATTCCTTAGGATAGTTGCATGTTAATTTAGTTACAACACTCCGGAGGTAGAATGCATTTAGTTCAGCTCTGTCATTTCATTTCAAGTTTGATAATGGCTTTTTAGTTTAACAATGTTCACTGCACTTCAAGTAGACTAGTAATACTCTAGTTTAGTCTTAGCTCACTGTATTAACATTCCAATTTTAGTTGCTATCCATTGCATTTTAAATTGTATTAGTTTTTAACTTTAAATACCACAGTCTTCATTATTTACAAAACTTCTTTTGTTCCAAACTCATATTAATACATAATCATTTGGATAGAAGCTAGTATCAGTCTAAGACCTGGAGTATTTTGCAACCTTTTTACCATTTCACAAACAAGCCTTTTCTCAAAGACTATTCTAAAAAGGAAATCTATAACTTCTGAGTGAGGCCTAGTAGTGTTAAATTAAGTTGCAGAATAGAATTAGAAGCTAGTTTAGAGTAGAAATCTTATTATGCTACAAATGTTCTTTTCCAAATATATTCCAATAAACCTTTAATCATGGATGAGATGTTGTAACATTGTAAGTTGATTGTTTGATTGTTTAGTTAGGAAAACTTCATTTACACTTAACTTGTCCATTTCCCAAGCTCTTCCAACATATATTTAATGAATGAATTGGATAAGTTTAAGCTCATGTTGTGATTTATTTCCTTGAAGTCATTATCAAGCTTTGCATTTGTTGTTTGCTAGCCATAGTTTAGGCTTTGTTCTGTTTTAGTATTTGCATTTGTTATTTTCCATCCATAGTTTAGGCCAATAGCTTCTTTTCACCAGCATTTAGTTCTTTCCCTTTTCAAACATAAAACAATAAAACCAAAAACATCAGAAAACACTAAACACAACGAAGTAGGAAGAGGTTTCTTAGGCACATATGGTGCACTTCACTTCAGCAGTTTACCAACCCTGGTTGACAATTAATGAGCTCAATTTAGGAGACTAGGTTGAGCACAAACAAGCCCTGCAGATAGAAACCAAGTCTGGGAGTACCAATGATACTACAGGATTAGCTACCGGGAGTTGTAATGCTGGAAATCTGGAAGAAAAGTTAATACAAAATTCATCTACATTCCTCCCATTTTCAACCGGATATTTTAATTGGATTTGCTAAAATATTAACGTTGCAAATGGAGGAGAGTCAAAAGGTATACATTAAAATACAAGGAGTCGGCCCAGCTACATAAATATTAGGAGACTTCTTTATTTCCAAGCGATTCGAAGTTTGATTTTTGGATCAGTAGTACTAGTTCGAAGTCATGAGGAGACCAGCAATGGATAAAACCTTCGTGGGGTTTTAATTTTGGTCGACAATCCAAGCCTTCGAAATTTCAATTTTTAATTTAGTCTGTCTTTTAAGATTATCAGTTGTTTCCTTTCAACAAAGAAATGACAGCTGGAATAATCAAATGAATTTTTTTTAGAAATTTGCTTCAGTGCTTCGAAGTTACGAGGAAAAAGCGATGGATAAAAGACTTTAGAAAATTATAAGCTTTGCCCGTATTTTATTTTTGGTTGATAAATTGAAGCCTTTGAGAATGAGGTTTTGAATTTCAGGCCATCCTTTATGGTTTTTGCATATCAAAAGCATGAGGATTCGAAAAAAATTCCGTTGAAAGAATAAAATAAAGCTTATGGAGAAATTTGCTTCAAGTGATTGGTACTAGTTTGAAATGTGGAGTTTGGAGCGCGATAAAGTGATGACCGTTGGATGTACAATGATCGACGGAAAAATGGGTACATTTGAAATATAATGTGGACATATTTGTGCGGTTGGAATCTTTGGGTTATTATCCAAAGTCGAATTGTTAAATGAATTGCCATAATTATATTATTGTCTCTCCAAAATTCACTTCGGGATATTAATGGGCGGAAATATATATTTGGTGACACTATGAGGAGTCATATATATGGATTAAATAAAGTGGATATAAAATTATGGTTTAGAACATAATTTTGATAAAGGAATTTGATTTTGATTAAATAATTCTACTGTTTGGGTTTTATAACCATGATTTAACAAGAGAGGAAATGTTCGATTGAAGGTGGAGATGAACAAGCTCCCGAATGAGAATTTGGGTGATATGCATGGGGATGTTCATAATTAAAATATATATGCATAATGTGGATTCTTCACAGTTTTGGTTAAGTCATTTTGGACCAAAGCTTGTAGTTGGAAATGGATAAATTCTTTTGATTTGTGTTTTAACATTGTAAACACAATTTCTTGATGTTGTAGAAACTCTTTTTTTACCATCATGTGGCGGCATCTAAGGGGGAGTTATTCAGGATGGAAAATGTACGAGTTGTATATTCTTCATAAAGAGGTTGAAATAAGAGTAGATTTTTCTCCGCAAACAGGTGAAGAGAGGAGAATTGATGTTGTATGGTGCATAAAAGTGCAGGAAAATGTTTGAACTAAAATGACGAGCTTATGGGCATGCGAGTATTTACAGTGACAAAGACGGCACAGAAGAGTGGAATCCAGAGAATTGAGATTGTGAAGAAAAGGTTTTTTAATAACTTTAACATGAGCATAAGGTATTATACATCATTTCGAGAAGATATTTTTGAATGTTGAAAATTGAATGGTTTATTTATTTTCACCATAAAAATAAATCTTGGAAAACATGGATTGCATTTCGTTTAAAGACTTCAGCATCATGAGAAAGGGAAAATTGATGATCTTTTCATAAAAATGAAGTATGAGAGAGAGTGAAGATTTTACATCCTAAAAATATATTAGGAGTGTATGTTTGTTGGAGGATTGTATAACTTGAATTAAGTCAAAATATCCACTATCATAATTATTGGGTCAAACCTTGAAGTCAAAACAGATGTTAGAGTCAAATGAAAGTTTGGATAGTTTGAGCTAAGATTGAGTATTTTCATCCAAGATGAAGAATTGGTGTAAGTCTGAAGTCAACGAGTCGTAAGCTAAGTAAAAAGTCTGAATGTAATGGGGTGCATGATCGGCAGAGCTCGACACCCAAATAATTGGTCATTGTAACACATGAATTACTAAAGCATTTTTTGCAGCAAAGTGAAGCAAGAGAATTTCCCAGAGACTAATTCCAAGACAAAGAACCGAAAGAGGTCAAGCGCCGAAAGAAATCTTGCATTGTTGAATGGAAAGTGTGAAGGATTGCTGATAAGAGGATTGAATGAAATCCACACGTGAATAGATGAAGTTCACAAAGAAGGGGAAGATGACTGTTGATAGTCATTTCAGAAGATGTGATGAAGACCACAGAAGAAGGAAGAAGAAGGAAAATTCCAAGGTAAGTGGCATATGTGAACAATTGATGGATGAAGATTATGAGCGGGAAAAGGCTGAGATAACAGTTCACCTTGAATTTTTGATGGAGTTATTGCAAAGAAATAGGAAGGACCAAACACATGGTCGGACCATGAGAAATAAGGTAAAGTGGCAGAGACTACATGCAAAGAGGGAAAAGCAGGTAAATATATAGTTGGCAGAAGAGCTGAGGAAGCTCGAGCAGATGATAAGGTGTGAAGAACTCAGAGAGGCTGAGTTAAAAATGGATGTTTCCATTTGTGGCCTAGAACAAGGTGAAATTTTGGGTGAAGAGATCAATGAGGAAGATCTCATGAGCTATTGGGATAACCCAGAAGAAGCTGAAGATGTGTTGGCAAGAGAAGCAGATGAGGCTATGAAGCCTTGCATTGTTAAATTTCACAGTTTATGTATGTTTGCAGGATGTGCGAAATATGGTCAACAGTCTGGTGAAACTGTCAAAGAGAAGAATGAAACTCTTGAGATGAAGTCTGAGGAAGAATGCCTTTCAGAGGAGGAAGGTATTGATTTGTTGCAGCAGGAAGAAATTATAAGTGAATTCTTGTTTGGGGTAAGACAACCAGTTGAAGCTGTTATGGAGTAGAAGCATACTGGAAATGTCGAAGAGATATTCCAAGGAGGTAAACAAATGTATTTGTTTAGTGAATTTGCTGACCGAATTCTACCATGTGATGATACAGGAACCAGGAAAACTCAGGAAGATTTCCAGAAGAAGAATGAAGCTGGGAAGGAAAGATGTGATGAAGTGCTAGGAAGATTTCATATGGAAATCGAGTTCTTGGAACGATGGCTTAAGGAACCCGAGGGAGAAGTAAAGCTTGCAGAACCTGATCCAGCAGAAATTTCAGTTACTATGCATGATAGGGATGAAATATTTTTAACATTTATGGAGTTAAATGTGTGTTATAAATTTTCAACTAATGATGTAACTGTAGGTACATAAAAAGACATTAACAGATATGATGTCAAAATCAGAGAAATTGAGCAAAAATTATTTGGCATTGAGATGGAAGATCAAAAGCAGCAAGAAAATTATGTCCGTAGAGACATAAAGGAGACGGAAATATTGATCCAACAGGATAAAGAGGAAAGCAGCTAGCAGTTCAAAACATAATCTACTGAAGTCAAAAAATTCAATGATGGAAGATTGGTGCTTGAAGCATCAAAAGAGGTCGAAAGGTATTATCTTTTTAAAACTAACATTTTGTTGGTAAATGCAGGTACAACACCGGACGAGAAATTTTTTGCTATAAAAGAAATCAATGACTATAGTTGTGGTCAAGAAGAAATTCTTGATTATTTTCCATTGCAGAAAGTTGAGTGTTCAGCTCAATTGGAAGCATAAAAGTTCGACAAAGAGGAATTACTCCAAGGAATTGGTGAAAGAAAGTGTTGGAGAAGCCAATGGAATCTGATTGACAGAGTGAATGATGAGTTACCAAATCGAGTTGATACTTTGAAGGATCAGCGGCAGAACAAAGTTTGGAATCCTGGAGGGAGCAAGTCATCAGGACTTGTGGCTGTCGCATTATTACAGAAAAGCGACGGACCTCATAGACAGGAGTCTATGGAAACTTCTTTACATGGGGAGTCTGATGCAGGAGCATCAAAACTAAATTTTTATTATTCCTTTATGTAATTTAGGGGGTGAGATATTTTAATTATTTATTTAATTTTTTTGCTCATTTTTAATTAATTAAGAGAGAAAATATAAATGTGAGGATTATTGTAAATATTCCTTAAATAATTAAGGATATGAGTGGAGTTGAATTAGGTAGATAATCTAGGGATGAGGAATTCCATAAACGGGACTTAGTTGAGTCCAAAAAAATATAAATCTAATTTATATTTTAAGTTGAGATTTGTGTGGAGGAAATTATGGAATGGAATAAATTATATTTATGTATAAATATGTAGCTTGTGAGGGTGAGAAAAGACAAGTGAGGAAGTGAGGAAGTGAGGAATACAGAGAGAGTAAGAGAAATGGTTTGAAGGGTCGAGAGCCAAGAGGTCGCCCATTGTAATATTTGGCCAAAGAGTTTTTATGTTTTTATATCAGTATTTTATTTATGTGGCTCTCTTTCCTTCATATGTATTTTTGAGCTAAACATATTTGTGGTTTTAACGAAGAATTTTAACTTTGAAGGTAGCACATGAGTTTTTATATGCTAGGATTTGTTTAACCTAGTATCTTGGCATCAAAATCCATGATAAAATGAAATTGGATTATTGATGTTATATAATATTTCAATACGTGCCCTTTTGGTTCCATCCAACAGATATCAATGTCCACAACGAATAAATTTCAACCCTCTCTTTGAGGTAAGATGAACAATGATAAGATGGGTAAATTGCTTCATGTCATCTTCAGTTTCTACAGAATGTAAATATTAAAGTTTCACAATCACTGAATCCCTCTTCAAATTTTATGTATCAAGGGACAACAACTTATGATGATCCTTTCCCTCTTGAACAATATGTTGATTGTATCTAGGATGACCACTCTTTGAAAGGAATTTTTCGATAACATCTGTATGAGAATTATTATGTCCATAATACACCCCCACCTGAAGTTTCATAAGAACCTCATTCATATCCTATAAGGATGAATCTTGTGTCTGGCTGGATCTGTAGACAAGACCATCCATCAAGAGACAAAGTTGCATTCTAGACAAGGGACAGCTAGTAGACAAAAAAAAAGTGTTTTTGTTAGCTCGTTCTTTGAATGTCAACCCATTTTTCATCTCCAATAATATCTCTTGTGGTGGAGAATTAGCTTTCGATTTTAAAGCTTCTACAAATGCATCTTCAACATAACTTGTTTCAACTACATGATTGTCGACAGCCTTAGAAACACCCCAATGATTGTTCAGATCAATTAAAAATTGTACTACCATCCTTGTCCCATAATTATCTTCAATGTAAAGGAACAATGAAATAATCAAACTTGAAGTATCTTCCTCTCCTTTTTTTAAGTTGAAGTATCTTCCTCTCCTTTTTTTAACTTGAAGTATCTTCTTGCCCTCGCCATCATTTTCGTTAATAGATTCATCTAGTTTGCATGAAAACAAGATAATCCCAAACCTCATAGGGAAATGGTTCTCAAACATATACATCATTGTATCTACAGCCTTAGCCTAGTCGCAGATGAAGGGTCAATGACATAAACAACATGGTAAATATTCTTACGAATATAATGGAACTAACTAGGGAAGACTAGCATAAGCAACTCATTCAGATTGCTTCACCTTATTCTATTCATAGATTCCTCCTCTAAATTGTTCAAATAGTGTACGTGGATAGAACGGAAATCTAAATGAAAAGAACTCAGTTCGCAAGGTGAAGGTGCATATAATAGCATATTTATACCCTTTCGAGGAACATTTAACCTAGTTACCTCGTCAGCCAATGAAAATTTGCCATGAAAAAATCCCATCAACAAGAAAAGGTCAATGCTCTCGATGTTTAATAAATCTCCATTTATTTCTATCATGGATTTTCCTGGAGGCACCATCCGTTGATTTGTAATAATTTCATCTATGATTTATTGATTAAGCTTCATCCGAGACAAAGATGACACCAAATTTGGAAAATTTTGAGTTATTTGTTGCATAGAGTACAATAGATATTAAGCCTAAACAATCCTTTGAGATGTTTGATGTCCTAGATCTTTCAATTCCCATACATCCATGATATGATATTGTATATTACAGCAAATAATCTCAAAATTCCATCAAATTTGTAGTTAACTCAGGTTTGTGTTCCAAGACCTTGGAAAATATGAATCCTCTTACTTCCTGGTTAAAATCTTTAATTTCCGGGTCTTCCCAGGTTATTCCTTTCTTCACTTCATTATCATCAATGGATTTGTACTCCATGTTCTTCAAAGCAACTTCTACACCATAGCCAGCCAAATTCAATAGGCTCCATGTGCCTATAGTATTGCAGTACTCAGCCTATAGTATATGCGACCATGACTCCCATTGACTTGACACTCTTTCATGCTTTGGGTGAACCATTCATGGCAGAAATTTGATGATGTTAGACAATGGCCTTTGAGGCTACGACAATAGCATTATTCATAGGCTCCATTTATTCAAAAACTGCAAATTCAAGGGTATGGAAGATACATTTGATGAAAAAAAACTATGACGCTAACATTGGCTCCAATGGTAATGGCAACCTCCTAGTGAGGTGCCAAGAACAAAAACCGCAGATTAGTAGCCTATTTAGAGCATTGGGCAATGGAGTCAATATAAAAAACAGAACTGATTGACTGACTTACTAACTGATTAATGTAAATAATTGACTAATAGAAAAACAGATTACATTTATTCTCATAACCACTGTACAAGTTGAAAACTACAGATGAAATAAGACAAATATGACAGCACATCACCAAAGTCTTAGGGCCTTCTCCTTGAGCTTCAAACTCTAACAATAGTTGTCCACACCACACTTGTAATACTAATCACCTGATCCACAAGCTTCTCTTAATACTGAAAAGCCACTTTGTTGCAACTGAAAAAATGAAACATGATCCTTCCTATGAGCTTATTTATATACAAAGAAACCTACTCTAAGTTTATCTCTGAAAAACTGAATTAGGTGATACTAAAATTCCAATACAACCAATCCAGTAGCTTCTCAACTGTGGCTTCTTGACTGAGTTTCAACAGAATCCAAAATGGAACAGATATTGGAAATGGAGACTGATTGCATACTTTTTCTTCACAATAGAAACATAATCAGAATTTTGTGGTGAACAATTCCTCCATATAGATGGCTATGGGATCATGAAAGATGTGATTTTTTTAATCATCAAAGCTTTCAACAATTATATTATTCTTGTTATGCAGTCCAATTGTGCTCTCTTCACCATCATATATTTTCAACTGTGAGTTATCAAATTCACTCTCAAAACACTCTTAATTCTCAATATCAAAGGGCAACACTACCACTTCTCATTCTAGTTGGAAAAGGTTCCCAAAGAAATGATTTTGACATTTCAAATTATGGGACTGAATTTGGACTTCTAAAGCTTGAAGATATTACTATTTTTTTTCAGCAAACTCTTCTTAAATTTTGTCTTGGCTTTAGATCTACATTTTCATGACTTTATATAAATAGATAAGAAAATAGATAAAGCTTCATCAATTTGACCATCATCAAAATTGTCCCAATATTCTTTGAAACCTTCAATAGAAATAGGATCTTCCACATACCATGTCATATTGTTTCACAAGCAATCAGATTAAGCTCTAAATGCTTCGAATAGTGGAGTCACCATGACTATTTTGCAATATGGATTCTCTAACAATGGAGTCGCTCAATGAATGATTTAGCCTTCCAGTGTTTGACTATTGTCCACCATTAGGAACCAGATCTGCAACTTTGAAAATCTTTCCCGGAGAATATTAACATTTTTGTTCGATCCCTGGCAATGGTGCCACTATGTTAGCACTCCATAAATCCATTTAGGATTAAAAAATGGCTACATAGGTAACCACAGACCACTTGTAGGTTAAGGTATATTCCCCTAACCTTGGAGAGGGATCTCTCGCTGGATCAACTATCAATCAAAGACCGATAGGATATGGATTTTAGACTGGATATTAAACTTAGAAGGTAGATGACATAACATTTAATGAAAATTGTTGGGAGAGAGGGCCACTGAAGTATAAAAGCATAAAACATCACGACATGCAAGAGCCATCTAGATAATAGAGGGAAGGTAGGCATACATTCCAAGTCAATTATCAATCGTAGTATAGTGAAGAATGAGGGAAAAATAAAAATATATAGCAAATGAAACAGAGCATATGATTATGAATTCTTCTACATAACTAATGAAAAAATATTCAAAAGAACCATGACAGAGCAATGAAGAATTCCATTATGTATGAGATCCACAATTATCCTGAGCACATAAGGATGAATTAAAGACAACAACTTCATAAATGGATATTATTAACATAAGTAAAACACAAACCTGAAACCACACACCACAGGAATCTTTGAAAACAGGGGAGTATGCCTGCTCTGAGATTTTTATTCCAAAAGAGAAAACACATACACCAGGCCTAGTTCGATCAATCGACCAAAAACAACCAACTTCGTTATTTATCATGTTCTTAAATACACTTACAACATAGAAGTATCTCATGACCAAATACAATGTATGACTCAATCCATCCAGAATGGATCGGAACACCCAAATTCAAAAGCCCATTGTTTATTGACATAAAAAATTATATAAAAGAAATCCTAAACAACATCTCTATGTATTTAGGAAAAAACATAAAATGCTACTTTATGGCTATATATTTAATCTATATAGATGGAAATCCTATCTCAAAATATCTTATCCTAGCATCAAAAAACCTTGAACTGAAGCTGAAGATGGAAACAACACTTAAAGTTGTGTTGCGCAACAGCTACATGTTGGCACGCTTCTCTATGTGTTGGAGGGAAACTTAGCTGATGACAGGGCACTGATTAGACCTATGATTAGGAAATTGACCCTTCCATATGTTCAATGGCAACTGACAACCTCAAAACATCCATTTCATCTAGGTGTAGTATGTGCGCAGCACTTGTGAAGCAAAAATTTCAAACACATTGTTTTGCACCTTTCTTCCCGCCTCAGATCAAACTAGATGATTACAACTACTCCATTAAAGCTCTATTATATAACAAAAACTTCCAAAATGAAAAAATATATGTACATCCTCCACAAAAACATGAAAAACCCTTGTTGTGCAATAATTATGATCCAAGTGGATATTGGTGGCCACCCGCCTATTCCACTTGGGGCCCCACCGTTGTCTCTTTCAGTTTTTCAGTTTCGGCACAACTTACCATTTTTAGCAGTTTTTCGGGTCCTAAACTTCCAGAGCCGTTTTGAGGCCCTAAACGATGTTTTTTGGGCATCGTGCCTCTAGCAAATATCATTCCAATTGTGGCGAAAGTTGCAGTCCTCGGATATATCTTTCTAATGATGTATCATGTGCGTCAAACAGAGATAGTATGCCAAAGTTACGTCCCTGGGAAGTTGAAACACCAATTTACCCAAACGGGGCCCATAGTTTTGGCGCTTCATCTCCTAGGGTTAGGTTTTTGGATGTTTATGGTTCTCCATTGTTTCTAAATAATAAATAGGCCCTCGAGCCTCATTGTAACTCAATTCAGAGGCTTGTAGCTGCCACATCTCTCCTCAGAGATAGCTACCAGTGCCCAAGCTAGTTTTATTTCCATATTGTCTGTAAGAAAATTTCAGTTCTTTGATATTAATGAAATAAAGTGTTATTTCCGCTGCATCTCTGTATTTATGGTTATGTATTTATTTTTTTGCGTTCCTGCATAAATCTAGATCAGTGGTATCAGAGGGGTCTTCTTTTCCTCGATCCTTCTTTGCATGTCCCCAACGAGGTCGGGGTATAAAGAGTTAGGGCTCGATCTGGTGGAACCTTTGCAAGATCAGCCTCACAAACCCTGACAGACACCCATGGGGGATGAAAAGAAAGATGAGGGAGCAGGAGATCCTATCAAAATAATGCTCGAGGAGGCCCTCAAAAAACAAAGGAACGCGATGATAGATAACTTTTCCCGGATCCTTCAACGGCTGCCCACCGGTGGCGCATCTGCATCCAGCAGCCACTCTGGAGGTGCGACTCCTTTTAAGATACAAGTAAATTTTGACATTCCCATATTTTAGGGTCAAATAGATGCAGATGTCGTAGATAGATGGTTGAATCTATTAGAAGGATATTTCTCGGTTCATGACTTTTCCGACAGGGAGAAGATTATTTTTGCACTCCTCAAAGCTGCCCCCCATGTCAAGGACTGGTGGGAAACCCATTGTGAGAAAAAGGACAAGACAAAACCCTCTTTGTTCTCGGTCGTACCCACTTGGAATTCTTTCCAAGACACCGTCAAGGAACAATACTATCCCGTGGGGAGCTATGAGGACAAGTACATACAATCGACCACGCTGCAGCAACAAAGGGATCAAGATGTGCATGAGCTGACGAATTTGTTCCATACCCTGCGCACCAAGTTGGGTATCAAAGATTCAGAGAAACATCTGGTGCTAAAGTATCGTAGTTGTCTACATAGATACATTCAGGAGAAAATGGAGTTCCTCAACATCTCCTCGCTTGGTATGGCATACCAGTATGCTGCCAAGATTGAGCAGAAGTTCATACAAAAGAAACGAGACTTTGGATCTGCAAATCAAAAGCAAGGGAAAGGTGCTCCCAAACCGTAGAACAAAGGACAGATCCAAGGCATGGTGACTCAAGACAACCTGTCGAAGCCACAAGCAAAGAACAACACCACAAAGCCAAAGAAGGACACGGGAAAGTGGTGTGAGTTCCATAAGAGCTCCACTCACAACACAAGTGAGTGGTAGGCCAAGCAGTCGCTGGTGGCCGAGATGCGGGCTTCTGAGTCCGATGCATGCTCCGACTCTGAATCAGAACTTGACAAGGGGAATGAAAAAAGGAAAAAAATTATTGATGCAGAGCCCAATGCCACTGTTGCCACTACAAAGATCCAGAAGAGGAGGAACCAGAAGATCCGGAGGAGGAGAAATGTCTCTTCCTCTCCCAGATGTGGGTAAAGGGCTCCCCGGTACAGTTCATTGTCGACAATGGGAGCCAAAAGAACCTCATTTCGGCAGACGCCATGAAGCAGTTGAGCTTGCCGACCACAGCTCAACCACATCCATACACCATCGGGTGGCTTCACCAAGGATGAGATCTCTGCGTCAGCCAGCAGTGCCGCCTTACCTATAGCATCAAGCCCTTCACGGATGAGGTATTATGTGACATTGCTCCTATTGATGTTTCTGATGTATTATTAGGACAACCATACTTGTGGAAGTGTCATGCTGTGTATGAGTCTCGACCTCGTGCTGTTATTTTTACTTTGGGAAATAAGTTGTACAGGATACCAGAGGTACCACCTCCTACCACTATCTCTTTGGTTACTGCAAAACAACGCAGTAAGCTCATTTCCCAAACCAGGAAATTTGTTTTCTTGATGATCCTCCCCCAGGGCAAGAAGAAGAATGTGGCCACGACCTTCAGACAAGGCTCCTCTGCACGACAACAACAAATGGATAAGGTTGTGGAGGAGTACGGGGAAATTTTCACCTCACCCATAGGGGTTCCTCTGCACTGTCAGGTCAAGCACCCGATTGATCTGACCCCAGGTGCGCCGCTACCCAACGGACCGATCTATCGACGCTCTGTTTTGGAGAACGATGAAATCAAGAGGTAGATTCAGGAGCTGCTGCAAAAGGGTCACATCCGACGAAGTTCATCGCCTTGTGGGAGCCCGATCGTGTTGGTACAGAAGAAGGATGGGACGTGGAAACTCTGTATTGACTATCGGGTGCTAAACAAGATCACTATCTGGAATAGGTACTCGATCCCACGGATTGATGACCTTCTGGACCAACTCAAAGGTGCAAAATATTTCAGCAAGATTGACTTGAAGTCGGGGTATCACCCGGTACCGATTGAACCCTCCGATGTGTGGAAGACTGCCTTCAAAGCCAAGGAAGGCCTTTTCGAATGGCTGGTCATGCCTTTTGGGTTGACGAATGCTCCCGCAACCTTCATGAGGATGATGGACGATATCTTGTGGCCATTCACCAACTCATTTGTAGTGGTGTACTTGGATGACATTATGATCTTCAGCAAGACTTGGGAAGAGCACCTTCAGCACATCCGACAAGTCCTCCAAACACTGTGGCAACACAAGTTGTGTGCCAATTTGGAGAAGTGCACGTTTGGCATGACCCAGGTTCAATATCTGGGATACATTATTGATGAAAGGGGGTGCATGTGGATCCAGCCAAGATCCAAGTCATTCGGGATTGGCCAGCCCCAACCACTATAACAGAGCTTCGCAGCTTTCTGGGTCTTGCTAATTTCTACCGTAGATTCGTGTTGGGATTCTCTCATATCACTTGGCCCTTGAGTCAAGTCACCAAGGGAGGAGCAAGAGAAAAATTATTTTGGTCAGAACCTCAACAGAAGGCATTCACATAATTGAAAAATCGCCTCTGTTCTGCCCCAGTGCTCACATTACCAGACTTGCAACAGCCATTTGAGATCGAGACAGATGCCTCTGACTATGCTATTGGGGCAGTTCTTACTCAACAGGGACATCCAGTGGCATATCACAGTGAGACATTGTCTGACACAGTTCGTAAGTATCCCACTTATGACAAAGAAATGTATTCCATTGTGCAAGCTTGTCGACAATGGAAGCATTACATTTTGGGGAAGGAAACAATCATCCACACAGACCACCGGCCCCTGCAGTTCATACAGACACAAGGGAAGTTGCAGAATGATCGCCATCAGAAGTGGTCCACATATCTCCAACAGTTTCATTTGAACATCAAGTACAAGAAGGGTAGCACCAATAATGTTGCAGACTGCCTCAGCCGACCACCGATCGTGGCGCTCACCACCGTGCTCAACTCTTGTGGGCACGAGACTTCTGATTGGCCGCTTCTCTATGAGAGTGACCCAAAATTCGGCCACACTTACAAGGCACTCTTGGGGGGTACGCAAGTTCCAAATTTTCACCTCCAAGATGCACTTTTATGTCACATGGGACACTTTTGTGTTCCTTCAAGCGAGCGTGCCAAGATGATATGGGAAGCACACTACAGTCGAGTCGCTGGGCATTTCGGGGTCGAGAAAACAGTAGCAATCCTGCAGAAGTATTTCTATTGTCCGAACCTTCGAAAGGATGTCGAGAAGCACATCAGATCCTGCACTGCTTGTGCCATTGCCAAACCGACCATCAAGAAGCAAGGCCTATATACTCCTCTACCTACCCCTAGTCGACCTTGGGAATCCATCTCCATGGATTACATGTCGGGCCTGCCTTGTACTAAGCAGGGAAATGACTGTGTTTTTGTGGTCATCGACAGATTCTCGAAGATGGCCATTATGGCGGCCTACAAGAAGAATATCACAGCAGAAGCCACTGCTAAACTCTTCTTTGAACGAGTGTGGGTGCACTTTGGGATCCCACAGTCTATCATATCAGATCAGGATAGCAGGTTCCTCAACACATTTTGGTCCAGCCTCTGGTCGATGTTGGATACCAAGCTCACCAAGTCCACAGCTTTCCATCCCCAAACAGATGGCCAGACAGAGGTCGTCAACAGAATGATTGTACACATTCTGCGCATGTATAATTCAAAGCATCCACGCACATGGGATGAGAGCCTCCCATATGTACAACATAGTTATAATCGGTCTCTCCACAGTTCAATCAGCCATAGCCCCTTTCAGGTGGGCTTGGGATTCCAGCCACTATGTCCTATTGACGTAGCCATACCATTTGCAGCTGCTCAGGCCGATTCAGCTCATGTCCAGTTTGAAGTTGACAAAGCAAGTAACTTCATCGAGCGCATTCAACACATCTGCCAACAGGTTCATGATATATTGGACAGAGCCAATGCCAAGTACAAGCAACGCCTTGATCAACACCGGGTGCCACACAACTTCCAGGTGGGTGACAAAGTATGGCTACATTTGTAGAAGGAGCGCCTCACTGGACCCCACCGCAAGCTTCGCCCGCTCCGATACGGGTCGTACACCATCACCGAGGCTGTAGGGAACAATGCCTTCGAGCTTAATAGTATTCCACCATTCCTTGGTCTGCACCCGCCTTCAATGTGGATCGGCTTCGTCCTTACTTCCCACCTCTACCGGACACCGTACACAGAACAACTCACATCAACAGAAAGTTAAACCCTACAGATCGCATGGAACAAAGCCACTCACGATTGTATCATGGACATGGAACAAAGAGCACTCGCCAACACATCCAACCGTATCGAGTTGTCACCTCCGTTGGGCCAACTCTCAGACCAAGGCAAGTGGTTCACCGTGGACCAAGTTCGGAAGAAAGCCTTCATTCATAGAGGAACTCAACGCAATGGGTACCATTTCTTCCTAAGGGGGAGTGAATGATCCAGTGGATATCGGTGGCCACCCTCCTATTCCACTCGGGGCCCCACCTTTGTCTCTTTCAGCTTTTTCGCTTCAGACAACTTACTATTTTTAGCAAGCCAGTCCCTAACTTCGAAGTCGTTTTGAGGCCCTAAACGACATTATATTCTTGGATAGATCTTTCTAATGATGTATCATGTGCGTCAAACGGAGATAGTATGCCGTTACGTCTCTCAGAGTTAACACCAATTTACCCAAATCCAGTCTATAGTTTTGGTGCTTCATCTCCTAGGGTTATGTTTTTGGATGTTTAGGGTTCTCCATTGTTTCTAAATAATAAAGTAGGCCCTTGAGCCTCACGTGTACCTACAACAGAGGCTTGTAGCCACCACATCTCTCCTCGTAGATAGCTATCAAGGCTCTAGCTAGTTTTATTTCCATTTTGTCCGTAAGCAAATTTCAGCTTCTTTGATATTAATGAAATAAAGTGTTATTTCGCCGTATCTCTATATTTATGGTTATGTGTTTATTCGTTGCATTCCCGCATAAATCGGGATCAAAATGAAACCGTAAAATAAACATTCTAAAATAATCAACTAGACTATCACCTTCGTCTCTCTTACCGGATAAGAGAGACTCACGGGAGATGCCTTAGTGTCCTTACAAGAGTGTTAAATTTTTTTATGAATGGTGATTGAGTTGATCAGATTTGGCCGTGGTTTAGTATGTGGCCTAGGTACATTTCTAGATGTAAAAATCAATAACTTTACCAAGAAGCAAGAAAGGAAATCCTAAGAAAATGAAATTGGGTTGTCGATGTTATACAATATTTCAATGTGTGCCATTTTGGTTCCATCCAACATATAGTGAAGTCCATGAAGAATAAATTTCAACCTCTCGGGAGGTAAGATGAAAAATGAAAATATGGGTCACCGACTTCATGTCATCTTCAAAATTTAGAGAATGTGTAAATATTGAATTTTCACAATCACCGAATCCATATTAAAAACTCGATGTAGAAAGGGATACAAAACTTTTGATGATCCTTTCCCTATCGAATAATATGTCGATTGTATCTAGGATGATCACTCTTTGAAATGAATTTTTCCGTAATATCCGTATGGGAATTAATATCTTCATAATATACCTCCCGAAGTTTCATAAGGTCTCCTCATTCATGCTCGTAAGGCCGCATCTTGTGCCTAGCCGGATCCGTAGACAAGACCATTCATCAAGAGACAATGTTTCATTCTAGAAAATCCCTAACTTGTAGACAAAAAAAATTCTTTGATCAGCCTGCTCTTTGAATGTCAACTCATTTTTCATCATCAACAAGATCTCTTGTGGTCGAGAATTAGCTTTCGATTTTAAAACTTCTACAAAAGTATCTTCAACATAACTGCTGTTAAATCCAATCGTCATTGTTCAGCTTCCTAGAAACACCCCAATGATTGTTCACAACCCAATTAAAAATTATACTACCATCCTTGTCCATAATTCTCTTCAATGTAAAGGAACAATGAAATAATAAAACTTAGCATCTTCCTCTCCTTTTCTAAACTTGTTCTTTTGCTCTTTAAAATACGTTGGGATTTCACCATCATTTTCTTCAATAGATTCATCCGGGGCTTTGCATGAAAACAAGATAATTCCAAACATCATAGGGACATGATTTCAAACATATACATCATGGTATCTGAGCATCTTTTATCCTGTACCATAACATGAAGGGTCAATGACATAAACAACATGGTAAATATTCTTTACGAATATAATGGAACTGACTGTGCAAGAATGTTGTAAGAAACTCATTCAAACATTTCTTCGCCATATTCTATACATAGAGTCCTCTAAATTGTTCCGTATAGTGTATGTGGATATAACATAAATATAAATGAAAATAATCATCCCATATGTGCGTGTATAATAGCATATTTATATCCTTTTAGGAATCCCAACCTAGCTACTTGGTCATCCAATGACAATTCTCCATGAACCAATCCCATCAACGAGAAAAGGTCAATGCTCTCGCTTTTATTAAATCTCCATTTATTGCTCTCAAGGATTTGCCTAGAGGCACCATCCGCTAACTGGTAATAATTTCATCTTTGATTGACCGATTAAGGTTCATCTGAGACAAATATGACACCAATTTTGGAAAATTTGGTTTATTTCGTACAGAGTACAACGGTTCCGAAGCCCGAACAATCCCCTTAGTTGTTTGACGTATTAGATCTTTCAAGCCTCATACATCCAGGGTATCCGATACTATAGATAACAACAAATAATCTCGAAATTCCATCACATCTACAACATTAACTCCAGGTTTGCGTTCCAAGAGCTTGGAAAATATGAATCATCTTACTTCCCGGATAAGATATTTAGCTTTGAGGGGTCTTCCGTTGCTAAGCCCTTTCTTCACTTCCCTATCATCAATGGATTTGCACTCCATGTTCTTCAAAGCAAGTTCTACACCATAGTCAACCAAATTCAATGGGCTCCATGTGCCTATAGTATGTAGTACCTGTACCGTAGCATGGGTCGAACAACATATTAAACTTTTCCCTTTATGTATGCCTCAAATAGTGCCAAGTGAAAATTTGAGAATAACTCAGTCCAAGACCTCCATACACATACAAATTTCCAGACTCTTTCTATTTAATTCTCGGGATAAATGTAATCAAATTAAAAAAAATAGGTTCTTCCTGAATCTTGTGACAATGTTGTCAAAGTGTTAAGCCAAGAAGCAATCTAAAACATAAAATAAAATGGTAGAACCAAAATCAACCCAACAAAATTCACCCTTGGGACTTCAGTCTCTACTCACTCACCAATGATCCAGATCTTTATTGTAAGTGCTTTAATTTAATTTTCGTTGTTCACAATTTCTTCGTGCGACAGGGGAAAATATGATAAGTCCCGGGCTAGCTATCGGTAAAGTACAATTTTTGGAGAAGAAGAATGAAGAATAAAGACAAAGATGTAGGATATTTTAAATTACCATACCTTATGACCATCAAAATTGTTATAGCAATGAACTCAATTTAGACAATTCTAGTAGAGAACACACATAACCCCTTTGACTTGATTGTACAAAACATATGCGACCATGACTCCCATTGACTCGAAACACTTTCATCTCTTGGGTGAACCCTTCATGGCAGAAATTCGACGATGTCTCCAGTGATCTTTTGAGGCTATGACAACAACAAAAGAGTCATAGGCTCAATTTATTCAAAAACCACAAATTCAGTGGAAAATACATTTGATGATAAAAACCTATGACACTAACATACACAATGGGATAAAATTATGACTTAATGAGGGTTTTTAAAGCCTCCCACATAGCGACCGTGAGACCTTCCCTCCAACCTCAGGTTTTCTCTCGTGTGCCTCTCCCCCTCCAAGTCACAGCATGTCCCTACAATTTCACCATGTGCAATGAGATCTTTCCTTTCTTCATCTAATGGAAACTAAACTAAATTCAAGTTGTTGAAACTAGTGGTTTGGCTTCGCAGCATCGATATCATCGTGGAATGACTTGATATCAAATTTTTCTTCCACTTTAAATAAGGATTGATTCAGTGCAGGACTCTAACAAGTAGCCGATCTTTTGGGTTCTTTCTTCGGTTGGTTCGTATTTATCATCTTCTAATCCCTCGATTTGTCCTCTCGTATTCAACCCCCATATTCTCCAACAATTTTACCCTATTGCTTAGGTCCGCATAAGGAGGTTTTCATTTCTTTTTATATCCGATTTGTTGTTCGAGTCATGAAAACCTCAACTTCTGTGATGATCGCCGAGGTTTGCTTGCTGCATTCGTCACCCATGATTAGGGTTTTATGATTTTCGACCCCGTTGATCTAGATCCCCGCAATATCCACAAAATACCAAAAAACATGCTATGATACCAACTATCCGTAAAATTCCATGGATATTTAATTAGATAATTTGTCACAAATGTATCCGATAATATTATATTGTGTAACCGAGATTCTACACTATTAAAGTTTTATTAAGATTTAATATTTCAGAGATTTAATCGTAATTAGTGTATTCATGCGAATATAAATTATGCATGTTATGAATGAAAAAAATAAGATCACACACGCATAAGACACAAGATATTCTTTTTGGTGTTAGAGTTAGTATTTGTATCCTCGTCATCAAAGGATCAAAAATCCCTTTTTCATATCATTTTAAGTGTCCCACTCGTGAATTTTTTTACCATTCCACTAGGTCATGCAAAACATTAGTAATGATGGTAGCCCTATTCCAAAATCATCACTCTTTTCTCAAATTTGATTACTTTCCGGCATACCTTCATACCATGTTGACTCCACAACCATAAAATCAAGATTTCATCATGTCATCACATCACTCATGCCATTATGAAGTTCTAAAATCTTTCTGAGGTCTCATTAGTTCTTTTAGGGTTTTCAAGGTCCATCAAACTACCATCCGCATGCATAAAAGACTGTACAAGAAAAAGGGTGATCCAATAACTTCTCTTCACCATGTGAAGATGATTTGTAAAGATAAATTCTTGCTTCTACATGTAATTTTGGTTTTAAGATGTAATTTTTAATTTTGATTATGTAATTTAATGTCTTCATTTATGTATTAAGTTCTTAGGGTTCTGCAGATGCATACTCAAGGTTCCATCAGCCAAATGAGTCAAAATTCTAAAAAGGCATTAGTGTTCCTAAACACTTCCCATCACTCATATCACTCAAAATCACTTATTTTCCACAGCACTAAACCCTTATTTCCTCTCCCATCGAGCTAGGTTTGCTATGGAATCATAGACATCCGAGTAGAGGAGGCATAAGGAGGCCTATGATCAAAGAAGTATGAGGCTACTGAAATTAACAAACATCATGTCTCCATCATTTTTCAAGAAGTAATTCCAAGGGACAAATCATTTACCACACATAGCCATTATCCACACCATGTTTCACCAAATGGTGACAGAATTTACAAAAATTGAAAGAGGTTTTTGTCCATCATAGGTCAAGGAAGAAAAAAATCATTATGTTTTTACACATGTGTCATGGTTTTGGAGACATGTCAAAATATATGCTGCTGGGCAAGAGAGTTGCTGCACTTCTAGAGTAACCTCCAGGCCAAATTTGTCTCCTTAATGGAGTGTCCAAATGACCTTTCGGATATGTCAAATGATAACTAAACAGAGATATATTTCCAATTAGCTATCATGAGCTCAATTTGGAGTTGAGGAAGGCCTCCAAAAGTTGCCTACAAAAGTACACTCGCATTTTTTCACCCTCATTATGCACTTTTTGACCAAGCCTTGGGAGAATTGATTTTTTAGGGGCTATCGATTATTTTCAAATATTTTTGATAGGTCCATTATGTGTCCATGAGAGAGATATTTCCAATGAGCTATCGTGATCTCAATTTTGACATCTAGAAGGCCTCCAAAATCGGTCTACAATTTGGCGTTGCACATAGGACAAGAGGCATTGTGCATAGATGGTAGGCACCGCCACCTCGACCAATGTCCGATTTTTCAAGTTTTCTCTCCGCAATTTTGATTTTCACCTTGAGAAATCATGATTTATTGATGTAATTAATAAAATTAAATGTAATTATGATGTTTTTACATCATACTTAGGTAAATACATTAGGTGAAAAGTTTTGATGACATGTAATGAACTTAATTTGCAAAAAGTGAGTGATGAGTCAAGCCACCTCCCTACACTCTAGGTATTCATCTCGCTTTGGTGGAACACCTCAACTTGGGAATTCGACCCCCGAGGTTGGAGAGGTTGTTTGAGGTCTATATCATGCAATTTTGACTCATTTTAGAGTTTGGACATCATTGTATGTTGATGACTGACGTAGAGACTTCTAGTGTAGTCATTTTGGTAGGAAATGAATAAAAGGTTGCAAATTTATTTATTTGGGATAAGCCAGGTATGAGAATTTAGCATTTTTATTCTTATGTCTCATTATGTATGAATGTTTTGTTTCATGATCCATTTCATTTATATGATATGTTGGTTTTTGGGTTGATGAACAAAATACATCTCTCATGCTTCCGTTTTGGGAAAACCTTCATAGTTTTTCCATCTTATTTAGTTTAGAAATAATTCATGCTTAGCTCGCTCTTCTATCTCCTCACCCGTCTGGACTATCCCACTCAAGAAACCCTAAAGTGTTAGGTTTTCTACCTACCTTGCCCCATTGAATCTTGCAACCTTAATCCTATTTTCCCCGATGTAGCCTTTGACCTAGTTCACCCATCCACCCCCGTACTCTATACTCTAGCCTAAACTCCCAATTCATCCAAATTTCTCAAGCTGTGACATTGTGGAGAGAGACTTCTAGTTTGGTAGGTCTAGTTACCAATAAAATATTGGTCCGTGGTTACTCGTTGGGATTTCTTCTTCAAATTTTAGAGATTCCAAAAGGAGGATAACATCTAGGAAAACCTTTGGGAGAAAACCAAGTCAGAAGGTGAGGTTAGCCTCATTTCCTTTCTCTCACAAATATACTATACAAAAAAAGTTATTTTTGTGGACCTTGGGCTGCTATAGTGCACAAATAATCTCTTTTTCTCTACCTCATCTCTTCATTATATTTTCTCAATTAGAACAAAATTTCTCAGAAAGAATGGAATTCTCTTCCTCCTAGTGTTCTATTTATAACACAACGTATAACCTACCAGTGGTTAATTTTAACTACATCAACTCTAACTAGAGTTACAAAATAGACTCTTCAGAGATTTTACATCAACACACATGTCTATCCCCTTTTTCCATGAATAATGGGGGTTGATGCGCATCTTCCCGAACTATAGGTAAGCAGAAGGTCAACTTCGAATGGCATAACTTTACAAAGACCATCGATGCACTTCATGCCGTTGGAAATATCTCTAAGTATATATAATAGCATGAGTAAGTGTGACACAAAAGCGACAAAATTTTATTCAAAAAATCCTTTGATGCCTCAAAACGTTTTGGAAGGTTTCACACCCCCGTCGCCAACCGGGTCCCACCAATAAAACGTCTGCAAGGAAGATTCTCTCCACTTTTTTCACTCCAATTGCATTGGATGGTGACAAACAATATAATGCTCTAATCTCATCAATTGAGCCAACTAATGTGCATTTGACAGATTTTTAGGAATATCGTTTTGATGTATTCCAAAACCCCATTATCATCTAACACAACCTCTATTATCCCTTTCGATGCATAGAAATTCGAAGTCCCCTTGTAGTGCATGTGTTTTCCTTCAACCATAGGATGACATGATTCATGCAATTATATAATTCCCGCACCAACTAATCTCCTCTTCAACTCACATTGAATCTAATCAAGGAACTTGGTCCGTATCTGCTTTTATGCTCGATACCATGTAGAAAAAAATCTCGAAACTCGGCAACTCCTAATGAGTCAAACTAGTAGAAAAAGAACAAGATTTATTCTACTAAAAAAAATTTCGAATGAAAATAAAGAATAGAAATACAATCACAATAAATCAATCACACATTCAACACAATATTCACTTGGGGAACCCGACCTGGGAAAAAACCTCTTGCTTGTATCACACCGAGCAATCTAACCTATTAAAAATAATTTTATTCAAGCTTAAGCCCCTACAATATAGATCAACTCCTCCCGAATAATCCCCAACACTTCACCAAATCAACCCACAAGGATGCTCCTATTTCCTTTCACAATTCAACCACTAAAAATAGGAAAATCTCCTATTTCCCTGCACACTCTAAGAGAAAAAGGAATTTTCAATTCTCAAGCCTATACACAAAACCCGTTGTACAATAATGATTAAATTATGCTCATCTAGTCTTAATAAATTTGATTTTGGTATGACCAACTAGAGCTAATTTAGCAACTCGGGACTAGTTAACTCAAAGTCGCTGAGTTAACAAAATTTAAACTCCATCGCCTCAACTAGACACTAAAATATCTCTATTCTAGAAATGAGATCGCTAATCGATTGCATACTAGTAGTTAACTCAATTATATTTCTAAATTATAGCAATCAATTGCACACAACTCACTAAAATCCATCTAACTTGAATTAATTGACAATAAACTAGTGATATGCCACATCACACATGTTAACCGACATCTACTTCGAATTTCTAGGGAGACCAAATTCAAATCGCTTCTTTCGACTAGGCATAAGTCAAAGAAGCCCTCCTTGCTACAATTTTTTAACAATTTGTGCCATGCATCATGTGGAATTTCCTTGACTATGGAACTCGCCAAGTCTATGTTGTAGAATTGGGAGTGAGAGAAAATAGAAATGGTCAAGAGGAAATTTATGGACATACGTACAAGGAAATACAAAGGGCATGCTAAAGAAGGAATGCACTTTTGAACATAATCTAAAAGGTTATGATGTAGACGAAAAATAGTTAGGGAGCGTAGTTGGTGAACATTGAATTGTGATAGATGAAGAAAGCATGTGAAAATAGTTTGGAAGCTAAAGGTGAAAAATTTAATGAAGGGATTAAACAAAACATGAACTATGATAGAAAGTGTGGCTTCGAAGAAGAAAAAGGAAGGGATCCTAAAATAAAGAAGATAGAGATAATGGTAATGATCTTTGTAAAATAAATATGCGAACGTCAAGCTATTGGTAAAAATATTGTGCAAAAGTGAATAAGAGAGACAGAGAGACAGACAGGCTAAGCATTGACATTGTGGTTTTTACCTTAGAGTTTCCATGTAAAAAACATGTGTAAATGTGTTACGAATGTTATGGATTCCTTTGCTATTGAACAGATCTATGCATTGTTGTAGAAATATAGTTAATTTTGTTGTAATTTATCAATGAATGCATTGATGTTACAGTTAGCTACGTATTAAATATTAGTAATGTGTAACCCTTTATTATAATCTTTGTGTGAATATATTAGCCATGGAAGAATAAACTTTCGAATATGAGTAAAAGAAGAGGTAGGTGTGCATAATTGTGCATTGAAACTATAATTTCCTATGTAAATGATGCAATGTGTTAACTTATTAAATACAATTTATTAGCGAAATCTATTCCCTCGTTAGATTGTTGTTTGTAGGTTGAGCGACATGCATGTGTTTATGTTGTGTGGCTAAGAATCGACATGTTGGTTTTTACCTTAGAGCTTCCATGCAAAATACATGTGTAAATGTGTCACAAATTTTTATGGACGCCTTGCTATTGGATTGTATCTATGTATTGTTGTAAAACACGTGTGCTTAATTTATATAATGTATCAATGAATGCATTGATGTTACATGTTACCAAGGTATTAAATATTACTGCTTATGTAATCCTTTATTATAATATTTGTGTGAATATATCAGCCATGGAAGAATAAAATGAATATGAGTGTGCAAGAATAGGTAGGTGTGCATAATTGTAATTTGAACTATAATTTCCTATGTAATGGTGCAGTGTATTAACATATTGTGTAGGATCATCACTTTGGCTAATAGTGTGGGCCATAACTGACAAGTTATTAGCAAAATTTATTGATCATTAGATTGTTGTGTGTCAGTTGAGCAATACACAGAGTTTCCATTGTGGCAATGGTCTATGAGAAGATTAATATTCATTTAGGAGAATGTGTAACTTATTATAAAGGATATGTTGGGTGTAGAAGTGAGGAACAATTTATGCTACAACATTCATTATTGGGATGCAAAAGGAATTATCTATCTATATGAGTAGCTTTTTTGTATGACTTTATAGGTTGCAAGTGACGTTCTACAACATGGTTATTTTGAGAATATGCATTGTCCAACCTTTACACCAAATATATACCCACTGTGGATTTACACTAATGAATAGAAGGGTCATATTTTCCTACATCACTTGGGCATTGTTCATCAAGACTAATCCTACAAGTTGATTATATGTGTTGTTCTCTACCTCCATGCTTACACCTTTTAACTCATTTCTAAATGCTCTTATTTTCTCACCATGGGTTCCCTTAATAACACTTTCTTTAAATTTCATGCATTTCTACAAATACATGTTACACCAAATTGTTACAAATATAAACTTTGTTATGATTGTTTTTTTCCTTATAAATTTTATTACTAATCATATAATATATATATCATTTTTTTTTCAATGTATTAACTTATCAGAAATAAGTATAGTTCAAATTTTTATTTATATATTTTTTCTATTATTTTTTTTTAAGTGTATTATATTTCAATTTTGTAAGAATTGTAAATGATCGAATTTAACATTATTTATATATCATTATCATATTTAACAATCAATAATATTTGGTTTTTTAATTGTATTTTATAAAAATCTCACAAATTTACTAAATAAATAAGTACAAGTTTACAAAGTTCAATCATGAAGGTTACATGAACATATAAATAAGTCCTTATGGATGGGAATATTGAATTAAATGATAAAATAAACATATATCCAAACCATTGAGTTATACATGAACATAAAAATAAATAAGTCCTTATGGATGGGAATATTAAATTAAATGATAAAATAAACATATATCCAAATGATTGTTGATGGAATAGATTGAATGATAAAATAAACATCTATCCAAATTTTTGTGGATGGAATAGGCAATTCCAGACATATATGACTTGGCTAAAACATCAAGCATATTTCCAACTATGTTTCTTGCCTAAATGTTTGCATACACATGGAAGATCTGCTCAAACATGGCCTTTTATAAGTATCTATATTGAATTTAATATCTCTACTCAAGCACCAGCTCAACAATAGTTGCCCCAAGGGAGATGAACAGTGAATATATGTATGGTGATGCTCTGCAAGTTGCAGTAATCAACATATGCTCTCAAACTATCTTGGAGAACATGCTTAAAAATTATAATAAAAAAGGGTTAGTTATGAATTAACAAGAAAAACACTATTTTTATAATGTACACATGTGAATGGAAAAGCACGGATGACAGAATATTCTAAATCAGTTTATTAATAGAATGCCAATTATTATGGAAGTGATATATTTTTTTAGAGATATAAATAAAATAAATAAATATTTAATAAGTTTGTGTAATAAAAAATATTTTAATTTTATTAAAATTAAATATATTTTAAAACAAAGTTAAATTTAAATTTAAAATAATATGTTTTTATATTTCTATTTAAACATATTTAATTAATAACATATTTAAAATTTGATTATCGTACTAAAATAAGTTAATTTTTAATGTATATTATTATTATTATTATTATTATTAACCTATTTTACTATTTAAATAATCATAAAATTAAAATTATGTTATTAATTAAATATGTTTAAATAAATATAAAAAACTATACTCTTTTAAATTTAAATTTAATTTTTGTTTTAGGAATTTATTTAAGATAATAATTAATTTTTATGAATTGGGAGTGAGATCTAGTGGTTGTCTATTCCTAAGACCTCTTGGAATCTGGCCGCATTTACAATTCTAAGTCGGGCCGGAAGAGAAAACATTTCTTTAGACTACCCTACTCTTACTCACATTCATTCTCAATTCTCTACTATGTGCCACACGTAGTGGAAGATGAAAAAATCACTTCCTTTTAGATCACCCTACACTTACTCACATTCGCTTCAATTCCCGCCACACTTCCAGCCTTCTCGACCTATTAAGCCAACCCACCTAGATCACTTATTTCTCTTTCTCTTTGACCATAGAAACAAGATTTTGAAGAATCAAACTTAGATTCTTTCTTCTTTTCTTAAGGTCTAATAGACCACATTGGTCTTAACATAAAGTAACCACCATCATCATCACTATCATCATTAAAGAGATAAATTTAGTTTCATTAATTTTTTTATTAAATAATAATAATATTATAGTCAAATTTTTTTTTTTATTTTTCTATATTTCATAAATTTGAATTTAAAATGAATTTATGTTATTTTATTTTTTAGATATTAAAATATATATGTATGCCTTATATATACATTTTTATGCAATTCTATCTAATATAATAAATAAATTCTTAATATTAAATTTATTAAAATTTTAATTATTTAAAATAAATACATTTACAAAATATAATTTGAATGGATGTAATTGTTAAAAGTGTGCAATTTTGTTAAGAAATCATAAATTCAAACTCATAAAAACTAGTATCAAGAAAATCTTATATACCAGTTTAAAAATTTAACTAACTATAACTTTAAAATAAATTATTATTATTATGATATATTCAATTAATTATATAATATTATAAATTTAAAACAAAAATTTATATAATTTTTTTAATTTCAAACCTTTACTCAAATTACTCACAACCATTCAAAATATTTCATAATATAATTTTAAATATAAAATAAATAAATAAACCCATTTCTGTATCCATACAACCATTCAAAATATTTCATAATATAATTTTACATATAAAATAAAACTCATTTCTCTAGCCTCACAAAAAAAAAAAATTATATCTCAATGGTTAACGATGTACAAAGCATGGAAAGGGACAGTAGATTCAATGCCTGCTGCCTGAAGTTAAATGTCTCATATATTTCGTATGATGTTCCTTTGTATGTGGTATTTATATTGTATTATTCTTGTCTTGCTTATCAGTTATATTGCTTAACGGTTGATGGAAATGATTAAACTCAGTCGTAGTTTTGTCTTCATAGAATTGTCTATTCTCATAGCATTGTATAACCGTGTTTACAAACGTAACAAACGCTTGCTAGAAAAAGTTATGCACATTTATTTTTATTAAGAAAAAAATTGCCATTGTTGATAAAGCTTTAAAAAGGTAAGATTTAAGGTTTTGATAAAAATCTATTAGACGACAAAAAATAGATAAAATTTGACAAAATGTTTTAAAAATTGGTAGTGGCGCCTTTGAATAGTGCTTTTTATAGTGGAAATAGATTCGTCACCAACAAAAACTCTTGGAGCATCCAAAATCTTGAAGTTTGAAAACTATAACTTGACTACAAAATATTCTAAAGGATTTTACCAAATTTTGTCGAATTTCCATGATTTTTCGAAAATTTAAATCCTGGTTAGACTATGATTAGATTTAATGGTGTAAATTTAGAAGTTTTTTCACCATTGCAGGTATGATTAGTGTATAGCGGTTTAGCTTAAAACTCATGAGGTACCTTGAGGTAGTGTTGTCATGATGTTGCACCCAAAGATATTATATTAAATAGTTTCGCAACATGGACACATAAGTGGATCCAAGCCCACTTCATGGTCCTCTATAATGTGTGTGGCAACTAGAACTTTTTTCCAACAATTTAGCAAAGACATATGCTCTTCTATAGGTATTATCATAGCTGGCACGTTTTTCCACCAAAGACATTTTCTTGTTTTAGGGGACACATTTATCATCATGATACACATGCAAATGAGAACAAAGGCTAGATCAGGATTAAAGTACTTAACGCCTAAAATTAAAACTTTTGGAGCAAAACAAATGCAAGATTGATTCACTCACTTGTAACGACATAACAACATATTGGCTAGCACCTAAGCCAATTTGCCATCGAATGAGAAGAAAAAAAGATTTCTTTTAATTAATGGAAAAACTTGTCAACTAGCCAATTCCCAAAATTTGAGGGTCCTAACTTTTCTATATCTCAGTTTTAAATCTCTATATAAAATGGTATTTTAGGTGGTTTCAAAATTGTCAATCATGAATTGCATGTTATTGCAACTCCCTAGCACGGCGTGATTATCTACTTGTGTAATACATCCGTGTGCATTTGCCACAATATTTTATATAAATAAAATTTAGTAGTTTTTGTAAAGAAAAATAAAAAGAATGTTGAAAAATACTATTTGTATTTCTTTCCAATATTAGATTGTGTTTAGGCGGCTAGTCTACATGTTGGATGGAAGAACCACATGCCCAATAACAATATGTTGTCACCATTGTGTGAGACCCCTTTCAAGTCTCCATGCCCCTTGGGATAGTGTAACCTCAACAATTGACTCTCACCTTCACCCCTACCTATGAGATTTGAACCTCAAACATATTTGACTAAACCACACACAAACTAGCTAGTCATATATATAGATATACTAAACAAATTATTATTATTATTTAAAATAATAAGGAAAAATAAATATATTTTAAATTTGGATTAAAAGGGATATGGAGTAATTATGAATTAATTAAATTGTATCTAGACATGTGTTGTGTGGGGAGGGGTGGGGTTTTGCTTCACCCAAGAGGAAAGATAGAACTATCCAGGAGCCCTTTTGTGGATTTTGAGAAAGACATCCAACATCCAAGCAAAGGATATTCCCTTCTCCGAGGGGTTTCCAAGCAATCTCACTCCATATCTAAAACTTGATCGTAGTTGGTGATTCTAAGGTTATAATCTAGCACATGCATTTTAGCTCATTATCATTCGACTTAAACAAAACATTCTTCTCAACCAATTAAATTGTACTTGAACCATATGCTTAAGACTAAATTGTGGTATGTCCTTAGACAAAACAACACTCAAGTCGTCCTCCGTAAGTGAACAAAGCAAGAAGCCGTATGAGGTTGGCACTCTCTCAAGGAGAGGGTGACTCATCATCCAATTCCATGGTGATGAAATATGGTGGTGGTCGCTCATGAATGGGAGCACATGTTAGTTAAATGCATGCTCTTCTAAACCATTATTATGTCGAGGCATGCAGGTGGTTAAATATGAAACACAAGGTGAATGCATACCACTTGAAGAATGGAAATTGAGGTAAGAGAGGATTTCACCTTTCTAGAGAGCGTATTTGGGCTTGAATGTTTTCCTTCGTTCTTACATTGAAGCTACTAATGTCAAAACCCTAAAATGAAAAGATGGAGTTTTAAGCCTCTTCAAGAAGGGATGGTATCTATTGTATAGTCTTTTATTTGGGTACAGTTCAATTTAATAGAGGAAAATAGCAAGATTGTGATTTCTTTTGTTGTCTAAAAATACACTTTTGAATGCATAAGTAATTCAACACTATGAAAAACTCATAAAAATTTCTTTTCAAATTACAACTTAAACATATGACTTTTAAAAATTTGTACTAGATTTTGCACAAAATTGATGAGAAAAAAATGAGGAAAAAAGTCATTTATTCTATTAGTGAGACTAAGTTATTAAAATATCTAAAATAATATAAATATTATTTTTATTATTAAGGCACTCTATGATAGGGTGTTCTCTTAAGAAACTCAGTGGGTGTAAAGTCATAAGTTTGGAATTTTGTGGTAAAAATATAACTCTGTTAAAATTTGAGTGGCACAAGAAGTCAAATGTGATCATTGACTGATTTTAATGGCTTGATACCCTAAATCGTAACATTGTTATAATTAAGCAAAAAAACACTCTAATTATACAGTATTTACATGGACTACGCTAACTAATTGACTTCTTACCATTTGGTTTTTGTCGTTTTTTTTTTTCTTTCTCCGGAGTATTCTACTGGGACCACTCTGTCTCTGCTGAAAAACCAAAAGTCTTGTCAATTAGCTATCTCTAGCTCAGTCTCTGTTACTTCCCTCTATTTGGCTCCCATTCTTTGTCTCATGTACTGCCACGGTCCATTTCCAACTAACACATTTAATGGCACTCTATGACGTGTAGTGATTGTTGTTGAATGCTTCTTTGAGTGAGGACATTGTGATTGAGTTTCAACTGGGGAGTCTTGGGGGAGGAAATTCAGTATAGTATCATCCGAGTTGAAATCAAGAACAATATCCTAAGTGTTCCAGGTTTCTATTTATCACAGATATTATTTTCATTTACATATTTGCATATTTTGTGTTTACTATAAATTTCTAGTTTTTATGTTGTCTCATATAAATTTCTGATTTATGGTTTCTAAAATGGAAAATAATTTTAAGAAATTTTACTAACTTTTAAAAAAATTCAAAAATTATCCATGAAATTTACCTAGTTTATGCAGTGGTAACTGCTATAAATTTTTGGGTTTGTAAAATTGTTCCTATGAAATTTACTAAGGTTTAAAAAAAATAAAAACTTATTCATGAAATTTTTACAACTTTACTGTTTTTTACATACATTTGTGGTTTACAATGTGCTACACTTTTTGCATAAGCCCCCAATCTGTAAACATTTTCATATATTTGTTCTAACTCTTCTCTTTCTTTTTTTACCTAATTTAAACTTAGAATTTATATTTTTTAAAGTCTAAAATTTTAATGGAATTCAGTCATTCTCGAGTTCTAATACATGCTACTATATATTATCTTGACTAAACCCTTTTGTCCCTAAACTTAGCCAACTTACACATTGTTGTATATTGATAACCAACAATTTCATTATGCCTCGATGCTCTATTCTAATATTAAAGTTGAAATGTTGATTTATTTAAACTTTGCGCCTAATGCATACTTTCTTAAACATTCAATCTTTTTTTAGTGGCCTTTTCATATCATTGATATCCATTTCCTATATTTTGTTGGTACTTGACTTGTTTATCTCTTGGAATTCATTTGTTACTTCTTATGGCACATGACTTGCTTACTCACACATGAATACTTCCGTTGTTTATTGAAATTAGTACGTTTTAAAAAATAAAAAATATCCATGACATTTAGTGAACTTTACTATTTCTTACACATTGTTGTGTGGTGATAATCAACAATTGAATTATGCCCTCATGCTCGGTTCTAATATTAAGGTTGAAATGTTAAATTATTTAAACTCGGGATTTTATAATATGAAATCATACATTTCTTTAAATCATCTTTTTCCTAGTGTCCTTTTCATATGATTGATATCCACTACAATTATTTTTTCCTATATTTTGTGCGTGCTCGACTTAGATAAGATATTCGTCAGAATTGAAAAGAAGGGAGTTGTAGCTCAAGGTGAGTACCGCACCTCGGAGACTACACCTTAAAATGGAGAGATCACTCTACATTCATTAATCGAAAATACATCTTTAAGTACATCACAAGAAATCAAGAAGTTGTAATACTCCTAAATTCTAGGAACAAATCCTAAACTAAGGAGATACATAACTATGTAACCATTTCTCCATTAATACACACATAATATAATTATTTCCAACTCTCCCTAATGGAGAAAGGATTATCCCGAACTCCTAACATCCTCTTAAACAATTCAAACTTTACACGTGCAAGAGGCTATAGCGTAAATATCACCCATATTGTCACAAGTTTTACAATATTCAACAAAGATTTCTTTTGACTCCGTAGTTTCTCTCAACAAATGTACTGAACCGAGTGTCAATATGTTTGGTGTTTTTATGAAACACTGGATTGTATGCTGGTTTAATGGTGCTTCCGGTTGTCGCTTTTAATGGAAGTTGATTTTTTCTATTCATCTCCGCATCATCGAGAAGCCTTCAAATCCGGTATCCTTCACATGTGGTCAAGACACAGCAGCTAGTACTCGCTACCACATGAAGATAAGGCTGACAAGATTTCTTGCTTTTTGTTGCTCCATGCTAAGCCATGACCCCGGATCCTATGTTAATGTGTAACTTGTGATAGACCTTCGATCATCCAGCACCGCCCAATCAATCCGAAAACTAGAGTAACATCATATGTGTTAGTGTATAAAATAATTACAATTACGCAAAATGTTGTGATACCTCAACACGCTTTTAGCCGCAACCTACAGATCTTTCAAGCATTTAGGTACAAATTGGCTCAACACACTAACAAACAGTATGCCAAGTCCGGTCTAGTTGTTGTGAGATATATCAAACTCCCCAACCAGTTGTCAGACATAGTGGCATCCACCTCCTTAGTGCCACTGCCACCGCTTCTCAACTTCGTATCTCCGCCGCAATGGTGTTGTCATTGACTCCGTTAATCGTCGGCGTCGAATTTTTCCAAACACTCGGCATACTTCTCGATTAAGAAAATTTTGTCTAGTATCTCTCCATACTTCCAATCCCAAATAAATAATGGATACTTTTCAGATCTTTCATTTCAAAACTTCAGGTTATCACCTTTGATTTCTTTGATCAAATTATCTTGATGCCCGTTATAATCATGTCATCCACATACAAAGAAATCAAAATAATCATCCCCCGTTTATCGTACTTGGTATACAAATTTGGGTCATTCATACTCCCATGAAAACCATGTTGTAAAAAGAAAGAATCAATCTTTTCATACCATGACTCGTGCTTGTTTTAGTTTTCATATAGTGCATTTTTCAATAAAACAAGATGTTCCCGTCCTCTTAACAAACCCTTCAAAGCCGTATCAAGTAATTTCTTCTATTCAACTCACCATTTAAAAATGCGTACTTAACATCTAACAGCTCCACTGTGGTTTTTTTCAAAGAAACAAGCATTCTGATAGTGTTTAATTTTTCTACAGAGAAAAGGTATCATCAAAATCTATACCCTCTTGCTATGAATAACTTTCTGCAAATCTTACCATTTTTAGTTTTTCTATGCTTCCATCTCAGGATTCATTTTGGGTTTATACAACATTTACATCCTATGGGTGTTTTACCTTGTGTACTAACCAAATCCCAAGTGTTATTTCTAATAATGGATTCAATATCTTCATTCATTGCAGCCCTCCATGTCTCGGACACTGTTTTTTATAATTTGTGGGTTCTACAATGTTTAAAATGTTTGACATCAAAGTATAGTCTTTCAACTGATGGTATTTGAGTCTTCCTACCTGACTCTCATAGGACTTACCTCAAATTTTCTTGCTTCGCATTTATTCGGCTCGCATTATTGATTATATCACCTTTTTCCCGCTCTTCTTTCTACTCCCGCTTCTGCTCATCCCCGCTCGCTTTCCTCCATCGATAATGGAATGTGCCAATCATAATCACCGTCATCCTTTCCTTCTTGAACCCGCGTTCATGAAATACTACACATTCTGCTTGCAAATATCTTATGAGACTCGTGGATTGAATCACTTATATTCTTTTTTAAATTCAAGCAATAGCATCCAACAAAGATGCATTTGATGGCTTTAGGGTCTAATTTCTTCCTATCAGCTTTGGGTATATGGGCAAAGGCTTTTGACCCAAATACTCTCAAAATGATTTACCGCCGGGTTTGAGTCCATATAATGCTTCAAAGGGGTTTTTAAGCCAAGACATTTGTGACTTCGTTTCAACAGACGTAGTTGTTAATATCTTTTGCCCAAAACTATTAGATAGACCCTTACTCAGAATATACTCCTTGCATGACCCACTAAAGTTCGTTCTTATGCGCTCTCGCCACTCCATTCTTCCGTGGTGTGTGAGGCAATCGTAAACTACCTAACAATCCCATGAGATCCGCAGAATTTCATGAATTTCTAACCTCGTATTTTCCCCTTGATCTCGAGCGAGAATTTTTATACTTTTTCCTAATTCGTTTTTTCCACTAAGGTTTTAAATTCTCTATAAAGTACTCTGAAAGTCCCACTCTTTACTTAGGAAAATAAACCCATGAGTATCTAGTGCAATCATCAAGAATAAAAGAAATTAATATGCACCACCTAGCCACCTCGTCCGTATAGGTCCATATGTCGGGGTGATGTACCAGTTCTAGGATATCTCTTTCCTTCCTTCTATCACATATGCACAGGAAACTCTTCTATGCATTTTTCCTAAGGCACATCCATCACAATTTAACCGAATACCTAGAAAATGTGAGTCCCTCGACCATACCTTTTCCGTAATAACATGAGGTCCTACAAATTCAGATGACCAAATCTCTAGTGCTAGAGTTTTTCGATCATTTCGATCCAAATGCAACCATGGCTTGCTATGGCATACTTTTTACATCTAGTCCGTATAGGTTCTACATGCATGTTCGTTAAATCTCTTCCCCGCAATCCTTTATGACACAATGAGTCTTGAAGAATTCCGACTTGCATATCCCGATCGCTTATCATGGATACAGATATCAAATTTTCTCTAATCCCGGTACATTTAAAACATTTTTAAGATGATTAATGTCACCATTTGGTAACTTTACCTAATATCCCCATACCCTTTAATCTCGTATCCACTATCATCTCCTAAATAAATTTTTGATCCATATGAACTCTCTTCAAGAGTTTCAAAACATTCCTTCTTACATACCACAGACACCATTAGATGCCGAAAGGCACAACATGAATAAATAAATTCGTGACCGAAATCTTCATCTTCTTCAACAAAGTATCCTATGTGTTTACCGCTTTTTTCTTTGTAGCATCCGCCTACTTCTTAAGGCATTCAATCAGATATGACATGTTTTTCCACAATAATAACATCTTCTTAAAGACATACCTCTATACTACCTCTTTTGTGATGTACATCCTCCTTTTTGTTTTTGTTGTTGTTGTGACCGTGATTGCTGGCCGTGGCGCCTTCCGAAGTGTCGTCGTTTCGCTCATTAGAGAAAGATCATCGCTTTGGGGTTTCAAATTTTGTCGCCGCTCTTCTTCTTGGCAAAGAAGATCCCTCACACCTTCAAATGTAGGAGTTTTCCCTTGTTACCAATCCAAGATGAACATTTGATATTCATCCCTCATCCCATTTAGCTGCGGATTGTGACGAGATTCGAATCAAACACCTTTCTCTCCAATGTCTAATCCTTCTTTCACTTTTAACTCGCAGCGATGAATGTAGCAACATCTCATTTTCGTCCATCTTCATTAAAAACAACTTGCCTTTTATGTGCCATAATCCGATTTGTGCTATAATTTATATAAACTTTTAATGGTCATCCAGATCTCGCGGACGTTTTGCATTCTCTCGATATGTGGGATAATGTTGTCCTTGACTGGACATCTTCAACAAAACTTTCGCTTTGTTTTCTCTCTTATCCCAATCTTGTTCCCCGTGTACTCCCGTGATTGAATTTAGTCTCTCATTCGTAACTATCGACCATGCATTTGCACCTCAAGCAAAGGTTCCGTATCTTAACCTAACTGGGTGAAGTTAGATCCATCAAGTTTGCCAGACTTCCAGGAGATATGATTCCATAAGGTTACTCATTCCGAAGTGATCTACAAATGAATGAATCTACCCAACTGATCAAACACTATAAAAAAAAAAATCCATTTACCTACCAGATTCGAGCACCGATCCGCTCGATGTTCTACTAAGCTCCCGATCCACCAATTGTATCTTCGATTCAAATCCAACACTATTCAGTACCTTAAATTGATCTTGCTCCTATTTTTTAAATCGTGTTCAATACGCCATCAACAAGATAATCTCGATCTACCTCCACCGGGCAAATCCGTTGTTTCACAATACGACCACAAAATCGGTCCGATCCTCCGCCCTCCCCCATTGCATCCACAACTTCTCTCGATCTCGCAACTTATTGCGGCATCTTCCACCGAAGGTGAGGTGGCGCCTTTTCGCGCGAAGGCGAGGTGGCACCTTTCCGCGCGAAAAATCCGCACCCGAAGAAAACTACGCAAGGCCCAAAATCGGGCGCGATATTCAGGTGCTTCCGCGCTAATCCCGTGATTTGGCGCGTTGACGTGGGTATACACCCAATGTGGCCGCGCCGATTGCGCTGGGCGCTGTACTGCCGCCGACAAATGCGCGCCAACCCCCTTCTCGCTCAAAGATTAATGAATCATCTAAGCACCATGAGCGTGTTGATTGCCGTCCACCGCTTCGAACGAGCACAAAGCTCCCGTGTACATGTAGCCACAAAGGCAATTTAGCCACAAAGGCAATTTGGCCACAAAGGCGGGCCTCACCACAAAGGTGATTTATAAAAATCAAGCTCACCCAATCTCGCCCATACCAAGATAAAATATCTGGGCTTAATTGAAAAGAAGGAGTTGTAGCTCACAGTGAGTACTCGCACCCGGAGACTACACCGAAACGGAGAGATCACTCTACATTCATTAACCGAAAATACATCTTTAAGTACATCACAAGAAATCAATAGTTGTAAACAAACTCAAATTCTAGAACAAACTTCTAAACTAAGGAGACACAAGCATAAATCATATGTAACCATTTCTCCACACACAAATAATATAATTATCTAACCGACTTGTATATATGTTAGAATCTGTTTTATTACTTAACTTGTAAGGAGATGTATATGGATCCTTTAAGCATTCCTCATAGCTATTCTTCACAGAAACATAGCTTTACTCTTTTTCATGTTGTTTCAAGTTAAAACCAAGATAAAATTTGGCAAAGATGTAAAGCACCGTTATTGGTAAAAATACAATACTCTTCGGCACAAGTCGTACACTAGTTTCCACAACTACAGGGGAGTTACAATACTCACTTTCAATAACAAGTTGCACACTAGTTTCCACAATCATAGGGGAGTTGCTACAAATGTAACAGGAAATATGGGAGTTTGGACCACTAGAGTCGTGATCATTACATGGTTTTGGGAGTTGTCACCATTACAATAGGGAAGTTGCTCAGGTTCAACAGTAATGATTAGCTATAACCGAGTTGCAACAATTCTACAACTTCATTTAATAAAACATAATGTGAAGCTACTAATGTGTTTTAAAATCCATATTTATGCAAAACTCTGGTTGGTTACATGAAAAAAATAATTTTCAATTTTGAATTTTGAATTTTGAAATTTTTTTTTAATTTGATTTGTTAAAAATGATATAATAATTTATTTAATTAATTTTTATGCAGTTTTTAATAATTATCTTCATTCAACTATTGTATATGAGAAGTAGAGTAGGGTTGTGGCAATTGTTATGCTTTCTCATATTTTCTACTACCCATCCTCTCTCTCATTCACATACACATAAATTCATTAGTACTAATGTGAGGTGTCACGTAGTTAATTCCTACAACTTACAAATTCTAATTAATTTTAAACAAATAAATTTTAAAACATATAAAATAAATTTATTATTAGAATAATTCAACTAGGCAATAAAATTTGAAGCATGTAAAAACACATATTTCAATAAAAATGCAATACTATATTTCAACAACTTATAGACTAGTTTCAACCATTACAAGGGAGTTGTTGCAACCCAGAATAGGAAAGCAAGGGAGTTGTCACTACAATGTTATTGTTTATACATCCATAGTTATACAAAACCTCAAGTTGGTTATATGGCAAAATTAATTTTTAAATTTTAAATTTTAGATTATTTTTATAAATTGTAATTTTTTTATGTAATGGTAAAATAATTTATTTAATTATTTTTAATGTATTTTCTAATAATTATCTTTTCTCTTATTCTCATATATTTACATAAAGGAGAAATAGAGTAAATTTGTGGGAGGTATATTTATGTTTTGTTTCCAATATTTCCTAAAGGCCTATATCCTCTCTTATGTAACAACCTCGGGTAGATAGTAATTTTTAGTTACTTTACTAAATCAATTTGGCAGAATATGGACTAATGAAACGCTAGTTGTGATGATAGCATGAAATATTTTATTTTAATTTAATTAAATATGATTAATTATGATTTTCCAAGGGAATTACGGGAAGGTAAAAATGCTAGAGAGAATTTACCCGATGTTAATGAAAAGCTAGTTGTAATGATAGAATGAAATATTTTATTTTAATTTAATTACCATGATTAGTTATGGTTTTCCAAAAAATTAAGAAAGGTAAAAATGTTAGAAAGAATTTACCCAAATAAACATTTGATGGACAATTATTCCTCTCCTTAAAAATAAATATCCCAAATGGGAAAGAGATAGGGGAGAAATTATTAACTCAACCAGACGCGAGGTAAAGGCAGGACGTTGCAATTCTTGATCATAATTGGAGGTAAAGGCACGTTGCCATACCTAAATTTTGATCTCGTTATGATCAGTGAGATATCTGTGCAGACGTGTGAGTTTGTAAAAGTTATGAGCAAGAGAACCCTTGAGCTAGTTGGGGCCAGTGGAGTCAGCAAACGAGTATGTTACAGGTCTTGTTCTAAGGAAAAAATGCCTTCATGAGAAATTGGCTCAGGGAAATTCTGGTAGAATACCAAGTTGATGAAGGGAGGGAGCGTTCTTTTTCTTCAGTAATGACTCATGACAATCGACCTCATCTTTGAGTGATGTTAGTATTGCAACTTGATTTTTTTGCAGCTCATCCCAGACTATTTGAAATTGATTTAATAGATGGTATTAATGACAGGATTGGCAATTTGGTTGCTTACATAATTTCTATAATTGCTTCTTACTAGATAGTTAAATGGAAGGATTGGCAATCTGATTGCCATAATTTCTATTATTGTTTGATAGATGGTATTAATGGAAGGATTTCGAACTTCTAGTTGCATTCAAATTGTCTGTAACTGTTTTCAGTTGGTGGAATAAATGGAAAGTTGGTAACTTCGTTGTATACAGACCTGTCATGGAAAAGCTAGTATAAACATTTATGCAATTCATTTCTTGATTTTAGACTTAACATTATTTTGTTGAGTAGTTAGAACATTAGTAGTCAAATGAGCACCAACATCATGGCACGATTTACAAGTCTTTAAAATACAGTCAGTATGAAAGGAAAACAGTTAGAACAACTTGTAACTAATTTTATCCAAGGCACCAGGTGTTGTTAGGTAAGTACCAAAATAACCTAGCAAAACTAATGAAATACGCTCCCTTTAGTACCAGCCAACTGAATGAGAAGTTGTATCAGAGAAAATACATGCAGATCCGGATCCTCTCGCACATTGCTTATGGTTCTTACACTCTTGATTCTTCGATTACTATTTACAGCACACTTCACAATCTCGCCTATCGTGTAGTTACAAATAGAACATGGCCTTAATACCACTTGTAACATGTACATTCACTTTAGATATAAGTAAAAAACAAAAATAAAATTACACACATATATATACCAAATCTATTGATATAATACATCCTAAGATATTTTATAACGTGGTCATACATTTAATGAACATGAAAACATCATTATTATGAGTAGTAAACCTACCCCTATAGCATATAATAGTTAGAAATAATTAATTCCTACTTGTCTATGGTTGTAATTCTCCATTTGAGGAGTTTGTTCCTACATAATAGGAATTAGCTAGAATATAGTTTCTCCTAGTTTAGTGTGTGGTTGAGAGAATCTCTCAACCACACTATTGTACGTCTAAGATAGAATTCCTATCCTGAGACTTTTGTTTGTATAAATATGTGTGTAATTTCCTCGATTGAGAATATAGAATTTGTTCGCAGTTTGCCGTGTGCTATTTTATCTTGGTATCTAGGGAAGTTTCCGTGGAGACTGTATGGGCCTCCGTCCTTCCCGGGCATGAGAAATAAATTACCGCGTTTGTATAGCCATATTAAAAAATTGTCATCCATCGAGCTTGGTGTGATGTCAGAGTAAACCGGAAGCACCGCGTAGAATTGAAGCAGACACGGGAAGTCGTGACAAGAGTGAGAGGTCGTGTGATGTCACGGCGAGGAATCCCATTCGTGTGGACTCTTCGCCGCATCAACATCGCCAAGAGCTTACCAGATTAAAGATCATCGATGTAGAAGGATTGAAGGAGCCCGCCGTAGCAAAGTCGTCATCGTCAGCGAACAAGGGATGTTGGTCTCATTGTCAGGCTTAAATGTGTTAAGGATCATCAATGAGCCCACAAACAAGCCATTGCTTATGGCCTCGACAAGAAGGCCACTTCTACTAGAGAAAAGAATGTGCTCATATTTGATCTGGGGAGGAGGAATGTTCGATGTCTCAATTCCTCAAGATTAAAGAGAGAATTTTCGAAGTGAAGGCCATCACGGAGATACTCACTTGGGAGGCGAAGATTTTGATAATGTATCGGTGAATCAATTTTGTACAGAATTCAAAGAAAGCACGTAAAAGACATCGGGCCGGAATGCTGTGAGCTCTTCATGTGTCAAGAACAACATGAGAGAGTTAGTGTAAATAACGTTGTCTTCTACTACACATGTTCATTGAGATTGATTCTCTATATGAAGGAGTTGGATTTTTACGCCACAATTACTAGAGCTCGCTGGTGAACCGAACATGATCTCTGCTCAGAGAAAATATCTGCAGAGAAACGTATGCGAGATGCTAAGATGACAAGAGCCAAATAGATGATGTCGTCTTGGTCGGGGGTTCGACTCGTATCCCTAAAGTACAACAATTGCCGCAAGATTTCTTCAATGGAAAAGAGTTGTGTAGACATTAACTTAGACGAAGCCGTGGCATATGGCGTGAAATTGCAGAAGTCAGCTATTCTTGCGCGAAGGCAACGAGAAGGCATGTAGACTCATCGTTGCTAGATGTCACGCCCTTGAGTCTCTACAGACCCCGGAGGTGTAATGATAGTATTAATACCGAGGAACACCACCATTCCCACCAAGAAAGAGCAACATTTTCTCAACATACTCTCGATAATCTGAGCTCCGGGGTTTTAATTCAAGATATGAAGGTGGTTGTTATGAGTTGATTAGATGTTTGCTTCCAGCAAGCACTCCGATTTTGTGGTGTATTGTTTTTGTGACCATCTAATCGAGGGATTTGAATGTAAATGGCCGCCCGTAAATCTTTCGCTCATTTTCCGAGAGTTGGCTGACTTGAAATCTGTTTTAATGTTGAGTGATCTTGTACTTACTAGGAAGGACAAGAAACTAGTAGGCCGTACCCGCAAAAAGAGTTCCGAGCTCTATTGGATTGGTTCTTTGACTTCTAAAGTGGTGCCGACGCATTTGCGCAGGGAAGTGTGCACAGGTATCAACGAGGTTGTTCGATGAATGGAGGTTTTGCTTCGTTCATATATAAAGATGAACTCCTTGGAATCAAGAATGCAGAGAAGTTGTATGGCGATTGTGTTAGAGACGGCTTGGGAGAAATTTTAATTCTCTGTGTTAGTCTCCTATACCAATAGGTTTCATTTTTCATGATTGTCTTGATTGAACTATGGAATATGTTCAAACCTTTTTTCAGAGAGCAAAGGTGTTCCATATTCTTAAAAACCAAAAAATCAAAAAATTTAAAAAAATGTAAAGAGGGTATACCCTAAAAGAAAAATCAAAGGTGAAAATAAATTGGTCATAAAATACAGCCAGAACCCTAAGCAAAAATAGACCAAGGAAAGTGTGTAAATCAAATGCCACTACTATTTCATTTTTGTAATAAAATAATTGTGTGTGCCTTGTGAACTTTTGCCACAATCCATGAATAAGTCAAATCGTTTAAGCTTGGCTAGTTCATTTTTCAATTTCATGTTATGTATCAGGGAGAAGAAATATCCTCCGACTAAACAACTTTAATCTCGCGCATAAGTAGAGTAGGTAGAGTTAGCAAAATAAAGGTGCTCAACAAGCTTAACTGGTTCCTTGGATGTAATAAGGTAGAAATAGATAGATTTATCATGTAAAAAGAAAAGATTGAAAAGGGTTTGCAAGTCTAAATGCACCCTAATAAAGAAGAGAATGGTAGTAGTAGTAGATAGGCAGGTAGATGGTGTTGCAGTAGTTTTATCTGATGAATGATGTCAGTTTCCAATGTTTTTGGATCCTTTTACTTTCATCACAAATATTGAAGCAGTGAAGTATAATCGGAAAATCACAAAGAAGCAAAGTCAAAATCATTAACTTCCCTCATCACTTTCCCCTTAAAAGTTTTACTAATTCTCCCCCAAAGTACTAAGGTATTTGGAGATCAAAGGGGCTCAAGGCATTTCCTTGACTTCTTGGAGGGACCGACCTCAGCCTAATGATCAAAAGGACCCAAGTATTTGAGATAATTCATCATTATAATCATTCACTCTTAACCTTGTCCTAAGTAAAATCCCATTTTACTTAGGGAAACTATGCAAAATTCCATAAAATCCCTCAAGATAACTGCTATTCTAAGTTTAAGTGTTGAAGATAAGATATTGCAATTTACTCGGTGGTTGTCACTTTCTTAGATGTAAAGTTTTTTGAGTTCCCTTGTCCCTTTCATTACATTAATGTTTAACTCCCTATTTACTAAATCCCTAGTGAAATGCCCTATCCTACATATAACTCATTTTTTATAAATATCCCAAAAAAAATCCCTCTAATATAAAGTTTAGCCAAAGTAATTATTTCCCCTTGCATTTAAAATAAAAACCCACTATACGCCCTTTGGTTAATTTATCATTATACCATAAACCCCACTTTCCTATGGTAAGTTAATTACATTTTTTAATTTACCATATAATAAAATAAAAAAACATATATACGAAAAACTTTAAACATATGGTTTATATGTTTAATACAAAAAATAATAAACCTGAAGTTTTATTTTTAAATCAAAACTTCGGAAAAGCCTATGCCACCGTGGCTCATCCACCTGGCATTTCACCCGACGTTTTAACCCCACCGCGACCCCTGTTTCCTTTATCACTATGGGATTAATTAATTATCTGAATTAATTAATAACCATACTCCTCCGCCTCATCGACGCCCGGGTGATTAATAAAGTTAATTTATTAAAACCCCACGGCCCGGCTGCCATAACTTATCCCACTATCTCTATGTTTCTTCAACCGTCTGGACGCCTCCGCGCATCAACGCTCCACGTCAATTCCGCTACCCATCCTTTGTCGAACTTTAACTACGGGGATTGGTATTGAAACAACATCGTCCACGTGTCAATTACTTTGTGGAATCGTCGCCCTCCCGACTATCACTACCTTTCGTCCATAAGCGGTGCGGGGATCACCGCTTACCACTTACCGCCCGGCCTTCCCGCCCCCACGCGCCCCGTACCAAAATGGCATCACTCCTCGAAAAACTAAAAACCCTTTTAACTTGTAAATAAAGCCAATTTTCGTGTTTTTCCGTTATTTTCGTTATTGAAACGATGCCGCCTCGGGGCCTACGACGCTACCCCCACCGAAATCTACCGGTGGCTATCCGATTTCGCCTCCAAGATTCCGCCGCACCCGTGTTCGAGTACCTCCTCCCGCCATCGCCTCGATACTCCGTTAAAAGCCAATTTTCTTCCAAGAATGTATTTATCCTATAGCGCTTCAAAACTCAATAAAAGTCCGTTTTCCCCGTTTTCCACCGAATTGGTAATTAAATCTATCACCGAGATCATTCCCCGAGTTTTACGACTCAGAATTATTTTTCCTCGTAACCGGCAATTGTGCCAATTTCCTCCATTAAAATTAAAATTGCGTCTCGCCCGTGAAAGAACGTAAACCTCCGTTTTGAATCCACAAGAACCAAATGGAAGCCCCACACTTTGAATGTAACTCCACCGAATGCCCTCGCCGCAGAACTAGAGTATTTACCCTTATGGATAGAGAATTTCGCATTGGGGTGCGACTCGCATTTTGATGAAAGCCCCCCCTCTTCCGAGTTTTTGTCGCTCGCAGAGACGAATACCTGGAGCAAGATTCATTGGGTTGTGGGAATCTAATCTCCCAAGGTATCTCATCCCCGCTCATTTACTCGTAAATCATCCACTATTTCCATTCTAACTATGATCCCACTCGCAGAGCCGTAATATCCCCCGACCTCGCAGTGTTCTTTTCCACATTACTCCCGCCCATCAATACAATGCTACATTTTGAACCAGGTCAAGAACCAGCACCTTATCTATAGAAGCACCGATTGAAAGTCAATTAGGTCCTTTCATCTCGCAACTCTAGGAGGCCTAGAGAGAGTGCGTAAAATATATTACAAAGCAAGTTCCAAAGAACTTTTCGCTAGTTCCTTATGACCCATTTATTTTATTTGTGAAAAGAGATTAAAGAATACATCATCCCCTTACATACACCACAAGATTCCCGAACTAGAACAATATGCCAATCAAGAGGAATGGGTTGAAGGAACACTTCAAGAAGAAAGTGAAGAAGAAAATGAAATCGTAATGATGAAATATTTTGAGAAGGAGTATGACCTAGAATCTGCGGGTAAAGTGCAGGGCAATTTCCACATTGGCACTTTCAAAGAAGAATCCCCCATACAGAGCACACAGAAAGTTACCATCGCCTAAAGCGAGAACCAAAGGGTAAAGGAAAGAACTCGAAATCCGTGTCAATAAAACTTTAGTCATGGCAGAGAAACTCAAACTTCCCGCAGCACCCGACGTTTCTCCCACTCGTGTAAATCATCCACAAGTTCCGCAGTTACAAACTCCATCAAATGTGGAAATAGGAAAGAAAAGGCAAGATCCGTGATACCACACCTCCTAAAGAGTCCTTAGGAATACATCAAGCCAAAAACGGGTAAAACCGCATCCACTTCCCGTATGTGGAAATCATAGATGAGATGTTTGATGATGGAAGGGAAGACAACTAACAACCGGGTTCTCGTTAGTGTGACCCATGTGAGTGTAGTAGGCAGCATTGCACAAACACCGAGTACTCAAGTATCCTCCTTTAGGCCACCAAAAACAGACATGGGGATATTAAAAGAACCTTCATTAATATAAAAGCAAAGAATGATCCATTAAGAATGAAAGTATATGATCAATATTTGAAGATGGCTCCACATAATCGTAGAGAGGTTAATGTCAAGATTTGACATTTCACAAGGAAAATGTTGATGAGCCACTTCAAGTCACAAAGCAACCTACGCGAACAATACATTAGAACAACTTGAGGTCCCGCAAAGGACATTCATCCTTTGACCAGATAGAGCCGCACAAACAAACTGGGAAATGGTGTACTCCACTCTACCAATATACATAAGGGCTATAACGCCGCAAGATTCTTTAAATAACACAAGTGCCCAATCACAGATTGGAAAGGGCCTTCTCAAAGCATGACAATAAAGTCTTTAAAGAGACCATCACTGGTCACAATCCCAAAGACATTAAAAGCATCGAGGCATTAATAAAGAAGAAAGATGATGACATAGTCAGACTGAAAGAAAGCAATGAAATTTCCAGCCTCAAGGCACCCCCCGTACCCAAGAAGTTTTAAAGGGGACAATCTACAAGAAGAGGTAGAATGGAGTTGCTCCAACATGAATCGAGCGACTAAGTGAAACAAAGGAATTGGAGCAAGCTTTACAGAAAAGGAAGCTATCAAGAAGGTATCCACCACAAAAGCTACAACTACAAAATACAACAAGAGGTCGCCAAACACAAACAGCTCCAAACACTTTTGGTTTGAGTTCGATGAATTAATAAAACAAATGGAAAGTTTACAACTAAGGTCACAACTTCAACCACAAAATTGCAATGAAATTGGAGAGAAATATGATACATCTAAGAAGACAATGGTTTGGCAATACCCAAAGGAAATAAAAAAGGTTAGAAAATGGCCAAAGCAGAGAAGGATCTTCTTCTAATAGAAAAGTTTTAAAGGAAATAAATGAAATTTTTGGGGTAATATCATTGAGTTAATAAAGGGTATTTTTCCCTTTTCCTGCTCAAGCTATTTTTGAACAAAATGATTTGGTTAAAATAGCTCAAGAAGAAATATACAGGACAAGAAATGAATCAGAGGCAGTCCAGCAGCTAATCAAATATTCAATTTTTGAACACCCGGACAAAGCAAATTTCAGATAGGGATTGAGGACAGATCCTTATCAGCTTTGGAAATAAAGAGAGTTTTCATCAAAAGAATCTTCATGCATTCTAGAAAGGAAGTGCTCGGGACATTTTCGCTGATATCAATATTTTCAGAGAGAAATTTCAAGCTTTGTTGACAAGGGTTACCAAGTCCTATGCTCTTAGAGGATCAAACAGACTTAGAAACCTATGTAAAGAAAATAAATACTCATGCTCAAAATACGTACTTACTTGTTCTACCAAATTTCGTCGTAATACAACATTACCAACAGGGAAAATATCTATGATAGAGTAAGAAATTTATTTCATCCGGAACATGAAATAAAGTATCTGCTTTCCACAAACCCATACCTTTACAAACTCACTGCATAAGATGAGACACTGAGAAAACTCACAGCATGACTATGATACCAAACATGATCAATGGTGGAAAGAATTATTGGAAATTCTATAAAATTTATCTTCGTAGATGATAATTATCTTTACTATCAAAGGATAAAAATGAGCATGCCGTATGAAAGAGTATCACACATTTTTCTGTGTTAAAGAGTATCCGTAAAAGACAAAGAGTATCAAGCAAGCAAAGAAATTACTCCAAAAGACAAAGAACGAGTCTTTTTTCAAGACTTACCTCCAAGACATCCACAAAGAAAGAAACAAAGACATCAAGAAGTATTATTATGCTATCTACAAGACCATTTGTCTCCTCGTTTTACTTGTAAATTACTCCCTTAGTCACCCCAAATTATGTAAGGCTAAGTATAGTAGGTATATTTTTCAATTATTTTCAGGTATAAATAAACCCTCAAACGTAGGCAGGCATTATGGTGATTCTATTACTCATTGGTAACATTGAGATTTTTAATAAAATCATTTTGGAGAAATTTATTCGTGTTTACTGATGACGATTTGAAGCTCGTGAATTCTTTGCAGATTCATGTGTTGGATTGCAGTTCAATAAGTCTTTCACTCCTTTGTCTAAGTTTTATATCGCTTATAATATCATTATGTCCATTTCTCGAATAATTTACATAAAGGATTGAATCGTAATTTACTTAATTGTACTCCATTTCGTATGATTGCTCTTAATGTTTTCCTCTAAAATTGGTTATGCGGTGGAATTCTCCAAATGCTCTCGTCATTAATTTAAACATTGTTGATTACTATAATAAAGAATTCTTCATTGCTCTTTGTTTGTAGTCATCTCATTTTCTTTTGAACATGGTGAAATATTCTTAGTCGCCTTTCATCCCTTCAAAATCATCCCATCCACTTTAAATTTTAAGGATTGTTCTCTGTCTAATATCTTGCCCCCGTAAAGCCATCTGGTATGCGTAACAGAAATCCAAGAAATCCATCCTTTCGACTCCATAGCCCAATGATTATAACCAACCTTACCCTTAGTTTGTGGATTCCACCATTTTTCAAACAAATTCCTCGATTCAATCAGCCTCCAAACCTTCGAGAACAAAGATAAATCATAAAGAGAGAGTCGGGATGACATAGATTCTCGCATTTGAAGGTTGGTTTGTGGTTACCTTGGGTATACTTTCCTTACACAACTTCTGTGAAAACCCGAGTGATAACACTGGTGATGTTTTTTGCAATGTAATATATTGATTAACTATCATGAAAATGAAATTGGTTGTAATTTATGATGAGGTGGTGACCGACTATTGTCACAATTCCTGTCCGTGTTGAACCGGGTCATTCCAACACTAAACAAATTTGTGGAATGATGAACACATGACAGCGTCAAAAACGACATCAATTGGAGCTACATCGTAGATTGAGGATGATCGTGATCATGTTGGGTGATTTGTCAACGAGTTAAGAGGCAAATAGACACCGTGAGTAGGGGAAGTGGCATTATGTTGCCGCAGAATTGATACCGAAACGTGACGGAGGATTGGACTGGAGTCATGATTATTACTCTTGGAAGGGAAAATTGTGTTCTCTTCGTGTGGTCAGAAGCCTAAGTGTCCGGACTACGCGTTTGGAATGCACCGCATTGAGTCCAGTTTTGAAAATTCGTCAATCCGTTTCTTTATCGTACCCCTCACAGTATTGTTGGTGAAAAATGGTCGCCGTGTATGTTTAAAAAATAATCATCTATGGGCAGTAGATGAGAAATTAAATTTGAAGAGTTTATGTTGTATTCTCTTGGAATCATGTTTATATATTATTGAGCCTTATTGAGCCTAGCTAACTCAATGTAGGCAAAGTTATTTTGTTAGAATTTGCAACTCTAACGAATGACAGTAAGTTAAGCATGGAGTTCCAAGAAGTTATTTGAACAGATAAGGATGCCTCCGTGATGTAGGAGAAGATGAGGTAATGAAGCAAAACAACAACATTTATGGTGGACAACAAAGTATATGTTTGTTTGAGTTAGTGTGGTTTGTGTGGAATAGACTCCCAAAGATGTTATAAGCAAGTCCAGCTTGTTGTAATGAGCTATCATATGTACCCGTAAACTCCAAATGTTGAAGTATGGAATGTAAGCCTTGTAAAGGCATTCAAAGTTCATGGTGATCTCAAAACCACTTTGTAATGGTTTATGGTCGACTCAAACCATCTTTTGTCATCAGAAGTGATGGCTCAGGGTGAGCCATAAAACTACATACAGAGCCTTATACACAGGATTTGTCTTGGTGGCACATTTAAGTTCCGGATTTGCCTTGCAGGCAGACGGACGGTCTTGCATATTGAAGTTGGCGGATTTTCCCGGTGGTAAGGCATCGGATTCTGTCTTGGTGGCATATTGAAGAAGGATTTGTCTGTGGTGGCAGATCGGACGGCCCAGGCATATTGCTCCGAGTGGCTAACGTGTACATTAGAGCTTTGTGCTCATGAGCAGTGGACCGCAAAGCAACACCCGGCTCACGGTCTCAAGTATTGGTGTGTCTCGAGCACAAGAGGGTTCTGCAGCACTTTTCATCCGACAGTTGTAATGAAGGCGCAACTACTAAGAACTGTTTGGCATTGTTATTCGGACATGAATATTTGGCTTAGAAAGGCACTGATCTCTCTTTGTTTTGGAGGTTCTCAGACATGCACTCCGCCGATGGTGGTGGATTTGTAGGTACATAAATGCAAGATAACTACGACAGAATTATGTATGCGAAGGACATCCCACAGATCGGCGGTTGCAAATGTTGGTATCCATACATTCCGGATGGTTGCTCTTTTATATGGACGTCGACATATTCTTTGTTATGCTTGATTCACAAACTGTATTTCAGAATCACTAGCATGACAAGTAGTCATCATTATGTATTAGAAGACCAATTCCTACTGTCTATGGTTGTAATCATTTGAGGAGTTTGTTCCTACATAATAGGAAATTCATTAGACATAGTTTCTCCTAGTTTAGTGTGTGGTTGAGAGAATCTCTCAACCACACTACTGCACGTCTAAGATAGAATTCCCATCTTGAGACTTTGCTTCTGTATAAATATGTGTGTAATTTCCTTGATTGAGAATATAGAATTTGTTCGCAGTTTGATGTGCTATTTTATCTATAATCACAATGATTATTTAAACCCCAAATATACATATGCCTTTACTTGCAGCTTAATAGAATATTGGTCACAATTAGTTAATTTAACAGAAATAAATATCAACCTATACAAATGTTCATTTCATAAGGTATGGTACCATCAACTTAAGAAAACACGGCACGAGATTAGTCAGCGAGCATCTCGATGCAAGTCTACCGTAACGCATCCAAGCCCTCAGTCACGCTCATCAAAATGGTATACACATTGTGGTTTTTGGCGGCATTCCTGATTACTTCACGTTGATCATCCGACCATCCATCTCACGTATGGTGGAAATCACACAGGTAATGTTTTACCCTAACTAACCTTGGCATTCTAAGATTGCACCGCTTTCATTTGCACCTTGATTTTGCTATACTGGGACGACTCGAGTCGTGGTTGGGGTTTCAGCTTTTACCGTGTCAATTCCTTCTTCTCGCTTTTCTGCTTGTTCTCCTCATGTAGCCATGGTGATGTTCTTCCGCAACATAATGATACCAACCATACTTTGGCTTCCATTTCCGTCGATAAAGACTAGCCTTTCCCTTTTTTTTTTTGTAATGGTTTCTAGTTTTTACTTTTAAATGTATACGGAAACTCGACATTGGTTTTGCTTCCATGTTAGGTTTTCCTCGGTTGTTCACAATTTCTTGAGTTGGATATCAAGGTTTCAAACCCGACGTACGCAACTATGTGATCATGTTCTCAAAATTCCTCAGGTTCTTTTCGTTTACGTTTTGTTTCCACTTTGGAATCCTACATACCAGCAAAGGTTTAGCCCAGGCAGGCTGCCGTCGATAATCTTAGCTCGTTTCGAGTTAAGAAGTTTGTCACCGCCCCGACATGGACAGGCACTTTCTCGTCGTTGAACGCTTGTGAGGGTTGTTAATTAACCAGGGTTCTTTGTTGTTGGCATTGGTAATATGATTGTGAATTGAGTACAATGGCTAGCTGTACGGTTTTCTGATTGTTGAGGGTTTATCCAGAACCTCTAGGTTTCCCTTGCTAGACTCTTTGTATGCTTAACAACTCAATTTCTTTAAAGGTGACCTGACGTTCCTTTTCCTTAACTATGTTGAGGTAAAGGTTATATACATATGGACCATAGTTTTTATACTCTCGTCCACGTTGTTATGAGAATGCTTTTGAGGTTTTATTTTATATTGTTGTTTTGTAAGAATAGAGGTTTCTCTTGCAGGCCAGCTTTTGCCAGCTATCAAATTGTCTCTACAAGCAAGAATATTTACTTGTGGTTTTCCACTAACACTATGCATGCATGCGTGTTTCCAAACTAGAACAACTCTCCTCATGTTTATCTATGATCTCAGTCGTGGATTGAAACACCATTTTGCGCTGTCACACAATATGTACAATTACTGCTAATGGTTCGTCTTTAAATTCACTTACCTTTATCCTTAAATTTAGAATACTATTGTCTTTAATGGTTGGTGTTGCTTTTGTTGTGGTTATCTATTCTTTTGCTTGTGCTTTTGTATAGTCATTATTACATGCTACAAAAATTATGCTTCTCAACAATAAATTTCTTAATGTTCACTTTGTTGGTTGAGTACCCAGATATTTCTGCTTAAGTGACCACAGCTTTGGTTATTGTAGCTAAACTTTGTCTCTTTTAGTAATTGTGTCAAAGCTTTCACTGCCAAGACATACACAATAATTCTTAGGGTCGTGTTCATTTGCTACACTATTTCGTTTCCTATATCATGTGACAGTAACTTATAAAAGAACTTCGAGAAAACTTATAAAGAACTCTTAGGTCTGTTTTATACTTATATAACAAAAAATACACACTTTCCATAATATAGTCACAACACACATCTTTCCGTTAAACAACAATGTGACAAGACTGTGTTTAAGTATGTATTGTATGTTTATTCAAAATAAATAACCAATGAAATAAAGATCAGAGCTTGGGAGTACCTATCTGAATTTATGTTAATTCAAGCCAAACAATGTAACGAAAGAACCTGGCAGGGAGAATTTTTTCCATATTTACTGTTTTTCCACGCTAACAATTCCTGAGCTTGGCTAACCTCCAACCATGAGAAGGATGCACGTATCCACTCCCCCCCATCGAGCTCCGACTTTTGAGCAACTCACGTATTTGTCATAGCTTTCACCTTGGCAACAGGACTCTAGTCTAGCCTTCCGTGTTGTTAAAGGTGAGTAAAGGTGAGTTTGCTCCACTAGCTCTCCTACCAAAGAGGTCCTTCACAGCAACGTCCCGCCTTCAATAGAATTTTGTCTTCGTCTCTGCTCTCGCACTTCTTCTTCGGGAGAATTTGAGAAAGAAAAAACCAACCTTTTCCCCTCCCCCGATTTCCCTTAAATCAATAGAGAGGTGGTTATGACCGAGATAATCGTCCCAACTACTCGTTTCCGCCCTTCATACTTCATAAATCTTTTCCATTTTTTAAAATGAAACCGAAACATAATCTTTATTAAAGAAATAAAATGTTTATGCAATATCCTCATTTCTGTTTGTACTTTAAGAACAAATAGTTACTACAAGTATTCTAAACAATCGTAATTCCTAAATAATTAGAGGGTTACAGAGATGGAGAGTGAGAAATATTAGAGAAAGCAAAAATCACTACAACCTTACTTACTTTCATATATAATAGACCAAAGAAGATAATTATTAAAGAAAACATTTTAAAAAAAGTGATTAAATAATGATATAATATTTAACAAACGCATTAAAAAAGAAATAAAATTTAATTAAGAAAATAAAAAATCGAACAAACACAAAATCAATTTGTTTATATAAATACTTATGCAACACATAGTAGTTTCCACGTTTATGTTTTAAGTTGGGGAATTGTTGCACCCTAATCAGAGCTTTCATCATTGTTGAACCTAGGAAACTCCCCATTGTAATGACAAATAACTCCCTATAGTGGCTAAAACTCCCACAGTGGCAACTCCCTCTTATAGTTGAGAAATTCCCATATTTCCACATTACATTTGCATCAACTATGGTAGTTGTGGCAACTAGTGTGTAGCTTGTTACTAAAACAAAGCATTGTCTTTTTTTTTAACCGTGACGTTACACGCCGCAAAATTTATGTGATTTTATCTTGAGACAACATGAAGAAGAATAAAGCTATGTGTCCGCAACAAGAATACCTACAAGGGAGGAATGCTTAAATTCCATATACATCTCCCTACAAGCCATGTGCCAATAAGAAGTAATAAACAATCTACCGTATATACAAGTCAAGCAAATACAAAAGGAAAAATAAAATTGTAGTGGATAATTAACTAGTGTAGTGCCATTAAGGAAAAAAGACAAAATTTAATAGAAGTATGATTTCGTGCTACAAAATAATACGTTGATTATCACTTTTCGCAGAACAATGTGTAAGAAATAATGTCTACTAAATTTTATGTATAATTTTTAATTTTTTTAAAGCTTAGTAAATTTCAATAAACAACATATTAATCATGTGTCAATAAGCACTAACAAATAATTCCAAGAAATAAACTAGTCAAGACTCAAAAAATTGTAGTGGATATCAATCTTATGGAAAACCACCAAGGAAAAAAACACTCTCTAAGGAAAAAAAAAAACACTTCCAAAAGTCACCCACAAATAGAAAGACAAACCAAGAAAATGAGAAAGACACTAAGGGTCACCCCCCCAAATAGAAGGTACTAAAAAAACCAATAGGTGGAAACGACTACTAATTAGTTTACCTTTTTAGATTTTTATTTTGTTTTAAGTTTTTTAAAAATATTAGAAACTAAACTCAGTAAAAAATGAATGGTAAAACTAATTATTATTAAAAAAAATAAAATAAAATAAAAAAAATAAAAAATTAAATATATATTAATTTTTTTAAAGTAATAAAAAGTTAAAATTTATTTTATATTATTATTTAACAAAGATTAAAATAAATTTAATTTAATTATAATTTTAAAACTTAAATGAAATTTAAATTTAAATGAAAATGATACCATTTTTCTTACCTCACTCTATTTAACTTAATTGTACAATAAGTTTTCCTCAACAGATGACCCTACATTATTACATGGAAGGGTAATTTTTTGTTTTTATTTTAAAATCCGTAAGTTTATGGTTATATGCTGAGCTGGCAAATTTCTAAAGTTTTTTGGACTTGTAAAGTTGACTCTAATTATACCAACATTATTGTTTTTTTAAATGATATAAGGTAAAGTTGTTTTTTAATGATAAAATGCACCTTATAGTTAAAATATTATTAGTTAAGCTAAGCCTTTAAGACAAACCATTAAGAAAACATAAGATGTTAATACTATTAATACTATCCAGCTTTCGTTAGTTGCAGGAAAATACCGATCTCTTTAACCCATAGAAAATTTACAGTGGCCATTGTAGGCCTGCCAGCTATATAGACAGAAGTGAGTACCTGGAATCTTGATTAAACTTAGCTGCTGTTATTGGAAAATAATTAATGTGTCAATACCGTTCATTTAACTTATTCATGCTTCATTTGAAAAGTAAAATAGGTCCACTAAAGCTAGCTGGAGCAATGAAGCAAAGTTGCTCAATCCAGCTGTTATGTATGTTTCCAGAAAGACATTTTGCTACTGCTGCTATGGCAATGATCTGTCCTCTGTCAAGTCCATATATAATTATTACATATTTATGTCAAGGATTCAATCAAATATAATAAGGAGACATTCTCAAGGATTTGCATTATTGTCATAAGATATTTGAGAGAGAGAGAGTTGCAGCAGCATGACTCAGTTGGTTCATCCCTGTTATCCTCATTAGGGGCAGCATTCCATTTATTTCATGCCTACCCATCTTCCCTGGTCTCCTCGAAATACCCTATACCCAATTCAATGCTAAGACAACTCCAGTTGGGGAGGTGTTGAGTCCATACCCAATTCAGATACCAATACAAGCCCAGTTGGGTAACTGAATTGATCTGAGCTCAAGGCTGGATGGTCTGAGGCAGGCAACCCAGATAAAACTCAATGGCTTCAGCAAGCCCTAGGAGTTGTAATATACACACACAGCACAGTGCTCAAGGTGATCCCAGAGCTTCCTGCAGCTGCCACTGAACGAGAAAGAGAAGAGATCACTAAATTATATTTGGACACAGTGTGAACTTGTTAGATGCCTGCAACGTGCTGAGGAGTTTCTAGATGTTCAACGCTACCAGATGATGGTGCAGGTGGCACTTCATTCATTAATGGATGTCAGATTAGGAGGAGCAGGTCAAGATTACCTGCTTGAAGAACATTCTGCAGATTGCATTGTGCCATCAGGAGAAAAGAGGAGGAGGCAGGGGAGGGTGCAGGCACGGGAATCAGAGATCAAAGCTTGAGAATTGCAGTTCCATGCTCAGACGTATGGGTGAGAAGCTCAGTACCAGTTCGAGTAGTAATGGGGATTGGTGAGTCAGTGTAAGAATAATAGTAAGAATGCAGTAATGAGTGCCTCTATGGATCTAAGACCGTAACTATTTTCTTATGTGGTGTGCTGTCCATGGCCCTGCTGGTGAAGACCAAGAGGCTTCTTCCTACATTGAACCTGCTCAACCAGCATGAACAGCCTTCATGGTCTCCATCAATGCTCAAACTGCAGCACAGAGTGAAGGAAGAGATTGAGAGGAGAAGGGCCATAAAAGGCTCTGCTGCACTCCTCCAAGAACTAGACAATGCATGTGGAGGTGAAGGGGCTGTATCATAAGCTACTGCAGGAGACAAGGCTTCAAAGAACTGTTTGATGGATGAGATCAGGAGAATCTGTGTCCAGGTTGCGAGGATCTGCAGAGGATCTGGAGAAGAAGCTGGTACCTGTGGAGCATCAGGTTGATGAGATTGGGTAGAATGCTGGTATCTAGCAGAGTATCCCTGCTCGGCATCATAGAATAAAATATTTTTTAATCTATTCAGGTATGATTTATGGACTGCAAAATGCAATAGAATTTGCACAAAACTAGCTTGCAGTTGAGCCTGCTATTTCTGCAAGTCAAGCAGACATTTAATCAGGAGGGGTAAAGTTTGTATATTGACATTTACATTTTCATCCCTTTTTTTCATTACAATTCATTTTCATTTTCTTCTGCTAAAAGAAAATGAACAATTTTTCAGTTTATGTTTTTGAATTATAGGGATTATTAGCATAAATATTTTAGTTTTAGTTTTTACTTAATAAATTATGTTAATTAGAAGAAATTTTTTTTTTTGGTAAAATCTATCATAACTCAATTGTCAAAATCAGTAGTGAGGACAATCATTATGGATGTTATTCATTAATATAGTTTGATTCATCACTGTTATTGAAGGAAAACTATGCTATCTGGAATTATCGATCGGTAACTTATAAGAGGCAGACTGTGACTCCTGCCAGATACTTCTGGATTTTGGGCCGTTAGCTTGTTTCCCTTACATCTCAAGAAAACAAGCTCTTAGCCAAACAAAAATCAACTTCTCTTGTTACAAGCTTTCTAAATCAGCTGAAAGATTAAAACTACATAAGCAAACCATGCACATAAAAGAAAAATAAATGTGATTAGAGTAGTTTTAACTGTTAAAATAATAGTTACCAACTACGCCAACTAGCCAATGAATTTTGAAATTTGGGAATTCAATTCATTGGACAAATAATACTATTCGCTTCAGTCAAATTCCTGGGTACTTCGGCCAAGTGTCCTTGCAGGTGTAGTCCTTTCAATGTAATGTATCAACATAATATTTATTTTTTGGTTGTTTTTAATTAAAATTAATATCAAACAAATATAACAAAATGAGGAAATAGTAGTTAGATTGTAGTTCTTTTCGGAGAATTAGTTGCAGTAATCATTTAAAGAAAAATTAATGTTTCGAATTCTTAACTGAATTCAGAACTAAAAATAATAAAATAATCTGCCATAAAATAAGAATTAATTTATTTTTGAAAATAAAAATAAAAACCAAAGTGTAAATTAAAACTTATATAATATAGCAAAAAAACTCTATAATATATATTTTATATTAATAATCTGAGTCCAAATTCAAATACAAATACAAATGTGATCACAATAATTTATAACTTCGAGAATAAATTCAAATACGAATCTGATAACTATGATTAATAAATTAGAGTCCAAATTCAAATACAAATGTGATAACAATAATTAAAGTCACAAAAATGAAACCACTCCCCTATATATAAACCTGCTTTAAAAAACAATAATAAAAACAAAACCTGCTAGAAAAAGACAAAATACAAAATAATAGACATTAAGCAGGGTTAAATCAGATTTATTTTATTTTATAATTAAAAACAGCTTCTTTGTTTGACAAAGTCCAGCTTAATATGACTTTTGATGCCTCTCATTACACCACAAGCTCATTAGCAGCTATTCTCCATCACCAATTTGGAATATAATAAAAATAATAATAACTGTTTTTGTCTGTTCCAGCAACATGTTTTTTAACTTATTGGAAAACAGAGATTGCTAATCTTGACTTCGTTGCATTGACCTTTAGATTTGAAAATTAAATCTTCGGTAAAAAAATAATCATCCACTGTAAAATAATTATGAAATGATTTTTCTTAATTGTTTAGGGTATATTTATCCATCAAAATAATTATGGATTGATTTTTCGTAATTATTTTCAACGGTATTTTGGTATGTTAATTTAATTTACAAGTTGGTTTTGTCATTTAAAGAAAATAGATCATATAACTTCAAATTTTCATGTGTGGCATAAGATTTTATAAATGACAATATGCGCGGGTGATTTTCGTAAAGAGAAATTGAAAACCTTAAAATAATATTAATCATAATAATGTTAATAATTTTAATAATAATATTAATAAAAAATATCATATTAATAATATCAATAATTGCTTTATTAATAATAATAATAGAAATAATAATAATAATAATTATAAATAATAATAATAATATTTATAATAAATCTTTTTCCACTTGCTCTTAGTAAGATTGTTATTAATTTCTAGTTTTTTTTTTTATTGTTTGGTATCTACGCTTTTTTGGAGAAGGGTTTTAATTTTGCCTTAGCTCCTAGAAAGATCTTTATTTAAGACATTATTTGTGATATAGAGGGGAGATTCAGAGACTTACTTGATACTTCAAAAGACATCATTAGACAAGATTGTGCCATGATCCCTAGTGCTTTTAAGTCACTAAGAGCAACATTAGCACACTTGAGTCGAGGCTCTTAAATCCTTGAACATAAACCAGACATCGTTGTTCTTAAGGCGGTATATGAGGTGTTATTAAATATCTTAAATAGGAGGATTACCGTAATAAGATGTTTGATTACCTTCATAATAGATGCAAATACAAGAAACCGGACAAAATCCTCGAGAAAGCTTCAAAAGCTTCGTCGCTCTTGCTATAAAATCTAGTAGCACTCTGCTAGTCTTCCGAGTAAAAAGCTCATTGAGAGTAATCACCTCACCTTCAGGATCTATGTCTCAAAGATTCATAAGGAAGGATGCTCCCTCTTCGCCCTATCATTAACACCATCTGGTCAATTTTATCTTCCTCGCTAATGTTTAGCCAATAAGCTAAACCTCGTGTGGGACAACACTCTTTGTCAAAGACTCATCCTCCTTTTATTAAAGAATTGGAATTCATTAAAATGGATCCTTTATGACAAAGCCTTTGTAAGTTTTGATGTTGTCTCACATATACTCGCATTCTCATTTAACAGAAGCCACGTTGTCACCGATTGAATCACGGATTCGACATCGCCCATCTGCTGGGATTTGTCTTACTCCCTTTTAGTTTCAAGGGTGAATTATTTGAGAAAAACTTGTGGTGTGGCTACCTGGCCTTACCGTCCTTTGTTGTGTCAATATTTTCATGAAGACTAATCCATGGCCCTTTCCTCTTCCCTTTTTCAACCTAGGCTTTGGAAAAGGTCAAGGATGACACTTGTGGTCCGGGCCCATGGGCAAAGAAAAATTGGACCTTTCTTCCAAGATCTTAATAATCAATCTCGACTTCATTAAGTTCACCATGGAATTCAAGTGATGGAAGCCTCGTCTTTCTAGATGTTCTTATTTCTCTTTTGGAATGAGGAAGGTTCTTTCTCCCATCAAGTCTTTTAGAAAGAAGACACACACCTGGTGCGTATTTTGCATGTTGGTTCGCATCATTTCCCCTACTCAAGCTAGGGTTATCAAAGACTTAGCTACTAGAGCCTTTTAATCTCAGTTAAGAGGCCAAGGAGCAATGCTTCTCTAAATGGAGCTTGGATCTGCTTGTGGTGAAATTGTCCTTTCTTGGTAAGCCTTTCCTGAATCAGAATCTGCAAAATAATCAATTGTAACATGCCAGCCCTTGACAGAGATTATTAGTTTAATAAATTTAATCTAATGCTAAAAAATACAATTCAGAAAAATTAAATGCAATGAGGAGCAGAAGGCTCCCCTAAAAAGAGATAATGTGAATCTGCCATGCAAGTAGCCTTAAAATCTTCTTTGGAAATGGGGTGATGGTACAGACGGAGCCGATGACCATTTGCTAATAATGGTGTTTTAGAGTCATCAATTGTTAAGAGCCTTACTGTTCCATTGGGAAAAATAGTATTTATTTCGTACGGTCCTAGCCATCTTGTACGTAGCTTCCCTTGAAAGTTTTCAAACCGAGAGTCATACAATAAAGCCTAATTACCTTTTTGGAATTGCTTATGCTTGATGATTTTATCATGCCATTTTGTTCTCTGTTGTTGGATCATAGTTGTATGATGAATGGCATCTAATCTTTTTTCATCCAATTCATGAAGCTGCTGCAACCTGGCTGTCTGTGCATCAGTCAAATCAAGGTTAACAACTAAAGCAGTCCTTAAGGTTTTAATTTCAAATTCCACAAGAAAAACAACACTTTTACCATAAACCAGTTCATAGAGGGAAAATCCTGTAGTATTTCTCTAGGTAGTTCTGTAAGCCCATAGCACTTCAGGGAGCCTTTGAGACCAATCCTTCCAGTTTTCCTTCACTGTTTTTGTTAGAATGGCTTCTATTACTTTGTTTGTACTTTCCACCTGCCCATTGGCTTGGGGATGGTATGGTGTAGTCATTCTATGATGAATATGATATTTCTGAACGGTGGCTTTAAAGCCATGAGAAGTGAAAGGAGGTCCACCATCTGTAACTAGCTCTCTAGGCACTCCAAATCTAACAAAGATCTCTTCAAATAGGAAAGCTAGGACAACTTCTTCATTAGCTCTAAGGAGTGCTTTAGCCTCCACCCATTTAGTCATATAATCTGTGCAGACCAATATATAAACTCTTTGGTTGGATGGAGGATTAATGGGTCCTACAAAGTCTAAGCCCCATCTTTCAAATGGTTCAAGTATTACCTGGGGGTTTAATGGCATTTCATTTCTATGATTAGGTTGACCCATTCTCTGACAGCTATCACAAGCCCGGACGTATTTCTTTGAATATTTAAAGAGTGAGGGCCAATAATATCCCATCAGAAGAATTTTATGTGTCGTTCTCTTATCAGCAAAATGCCCTCCACAAGGGCCATCATGACAAGCTTTTAATATATCATAAGCCTCATCTTCTCTAATGCATCTTTGGATTTCATGATCAAGTCCTACGTAGAAAAGACACCCACTTATCTAGCTATACTAAGCACTTTGTTGAATGATTTTTCTTTTCTCTCGATGGGATAGGTGTGATGGTAACTTCCCTGCAACCAGATAATTGGCAATGTCTGCATACCATGGTGAGTGAGCAGATACTACAAATAAATATTCATCAATAAAGGAATAATCTACTGGAGTATTATCATCAGCTTTTAACCAAGAAAGGAAATCGGCAACTACATTTTCTTTTCCTGGTCGATCTATAATTGTAATATCAAATTCTTGTAATAACAATAACCATCTGGTGACTCAAGCATTTGTGACAGATTTGTTCAGTAAATACTTAATAGTTGAGTGGTCAGTATGGACAAAAGTATAATAACTAGTAATGTAATGTCGAAATTTATTAATGGCATAAATTACTGCTAAAAATTCCTTTTCGGTAACTGTGTAATTAAGCTCCACAGGATTCATATTCTTACTAATGAAGTAGATAGCATAAGGAAGATGGATTTCCTCTTGTCCCAAGACTGCTCCAATTGCGATATCCAAAGCATCAGAAGATATATGAAAGGGAAGTGCCTAATCAGGTCCCCTTAAAATAGGAGTTGTAGATAACTGATGCTTGAGTTCAAAAAATGCTTCCTGGCAAAGATTAGTCCACTTGAATTCAACATTTTTCATAAGTAACACAAACATAGGAGACGCTATTTTGGAAAAAAAATTAAGAAATCTCCTGTAATATCCTGCATGTCCTAAGAAACTTCTCACATCTGTTTGTGTTCTAGGAATAGGAAGGTTCTGAATGACTTGTATTTTGGATGGACCTACCTGAATTCCTTGAGATGAAATAAAATGTCCAAGTACTACTCCTTCACTCATCATCATATGACATTTTTTGGTACTTAAGGAGAGGTGGTCTTGTACACATCGTTTAAGTACTTTCTCAAGATTCTGTAATGCATCCTCAAAAGACACACCATAAGGGGTAAATTCATCCATAAATATTTCCATAGAGTCATTAATCATATCAGAAAAGATTCCTATAACTGCTCTTTGAAAGGTTGCTGGTGCGTTACATAGTCCAAATGGGAGAAATCTATAAGCAAAAGTTCCCCAAGGACTAGTAAAAGTGGTCTTATCTTGGTCTTGGGGTGCAATTTTGATTTGATTATACCCACTAAACCCATCTAAAAAGGAGAAGAATTTCTTCCCTGACAAGCTATCTAATACTTGATCAATGAATGGTAAAAAAAAGTGATCTTTTTGAGTGGCTTTATTTAAGGCTCTATAATCTACACACACTCTCCATTTCCCGTTTTTCTTAGGAACTATTACCAACGGGGAAACCCATTCACTGTCAGATATAGGATATATAAACCCTGCATTAAGAAATTTTTGAAGTTCCTCTTTAACAATTTCCCTTAAATTAGGGTTCATTCGTCGTTGAGGTTGACAGATTGGTCGACAACCTTCCTTGATATAGATACGATGAGTACATAATTCAGGAGAGATTCCCTTCATATCTGTATAGTCCCATGCGAATGCTTCCTTATTTTCAAGAAGCAACTTCATTAATTGTTGTGTTTCAGCAACTGTCAAGTTGGGGTTTATGTTCGGTGTTTTTCCAGGTTCAATTTCTACTGGTATACTTTTAGAAGAGATGGTGGTTGATGTTTGAGGAAGATCTTCAGGTTTAAGCTTTTCCTGGGTATCTAATTTCAAAAGTGCAGCCAACTGATTATGTGTTTCTAGAGTCATAGAGGAGGGTTCACAAATAAAATTATTAATTACCTCATCCTCAGCGGTATCTTTAAGGCTTAAAGCTTGTTCGATAGTCAAAATAGGTTGAGTAGCATGATCATCATAGTCCATCCATACAAAATTATCATTATTAATCATGGGTGTAGCATGAGGGTAAAGAGTAACCTGCTTAGTTTCATATCCATTGGAAATTGTCATTGAACCCGATCTACAGCTGATAAAGGCATAGACTGTGGCTAACCAGGGCCTTCCCAAAATTATAAGATGTCCCCCCAACTTTTTTTTAGTATGTAACACCACAAAGTCGACTGGGTAATTCCAGGATTCAACTGAGATGATTAGGTCTTCAATAACTCCTTCCAGTTTGATTGTAGAACGGTCAGCTAACTCTAGGATGGTTGGTGTATCTCTGATTATGTTCTTCAGCTGTAACAATTGTGAAGTTTCAAGGGTCATAATATTTATAGCAGCACCTAAATCTACCAGAACTCAAGGAATTATTTTTTTTCCAATTTTCACAGTGACAATAGGATGGCCGGGATCACCATATTTAACGGGAGGAGCTTTACCGGACATTAATGCAGATAGATCACCCATAAAATGAACTGTAAGGGGATCTTTAGCTTTCCTACTGGGTTTCTTACTGGGTTTCTTAACACAAATATCTCTCATAGTTCTGGCATAAATTGGTACATCTCTCAGTGCTTATAAGAGTGGAATTTTAACATAAAGGTTCTGTAATTCCCCTAGAAGATTGAAAGCAGGTGGCTCAAGCATTCTAGTTAAAGCTAAACGCTTAGGGAATGGTGGTTCTGTTGTTCCAATACCCTTATTAGAGGGTGGTGGTACCTCTTCATGTGAGTCACATTTTTCTGTCTCTTCCTTATCAGAATCAGAAGAGGTAACGTCATCAATAATGGGTTCGACTATTTTCCCAGATTGTAAATGAATATCATTGCATTGTGCAAGGAAAACATGAAGTATAGGCTGGTTCTGAATATCAATAACTTGCACAACTTTATTATTGGGGTTAGGGTTTGGTTGTACAGGTAACTGGGGTCTCATCATTTGATTATTCGGTGGAGCACCTGATGTTAGAGGGAGTGGTTGCTAAAATTGAGGAAATTTATTTGGAAACGGGAGTTGTTGACCCCTCCAATTTGGATTCCATTGGTTAAAGTAATATTGTTGTTGTGGAGGCCAAGGAGTCCACATTGCTGGGTCTACAAAGGGAGGGTTTGTTTGTTACATGGGTGGGTAATTGATTTGATTGAAGGGCAGGTATTGCATTTGATTAAAGGGAGGGTAATTTGCTTGACTAAAAGAAGGATAATTGTTCCAACAATTAGAAGATGTAAATGGCATATTAGAGTTCATACCTTGTCCTCACGGTTGCCATTGCCTTCTCTGTGTCAACAGATAGATTGCTTCAGCCTCTTCTTCGGTTGGTTGCAATGCTGCTTTTATTCCTGGTAAAGAATGGCATCGTTGCGTTTCATGATCCTTCTCACAAAGGGTACAAATTGGCGCCTTTTCCAATGGGCATTCCCTTAGTGGGTGTTTATCTCTGCATTTGGGGCAAAAGACAGACAAAGCCGCTTCTACTTCGGCTTGTTTCTTCTTAACCTGCAAGGTGTCAATCTGTGAAGCGAAAGAACTTAACATTTCAGTTTTAAATTCCTCAAGTAAATTACCTATTTCAGCTCTTGTTGCTCCTCCACTGGCTGATTTTTTAACTCTTGAAAATGTGGTATCCCTGTTGTTTAACCTGTTCCTTGCAGCTCCTCTTGAACATCTTTTATAGAGGTTAACAATTTCATCATATGATTCTTTAGATATGTCCCTTTTACCAAGCATATTTAGCATATCTAGACAGTCATCCATTACTCTTTTTAATAATATTGTTTTAAGAATATCTTTAATTACATCGGGATGATTGGATTTCTGCAAATTATATTGTAGTATTTCCACAAAGTCCTCCAGATTTTCGTCCTCCTTCTGTACCATCTTAAATAGTTCCTCTCTTTTTTCTCTCGTCCGGCAGTAGTCTTGATATTTGAGCAGAAATTTCTGTTTCATCTGATCCCAAGTTGTGATTACATGGCCTCCAAGACTCATGAACCACCTTAGTGCATTTCCTTTTAATGTTGCTGGAAATAGCTTCAATTTTTGGGCATTTCTAATGTAATCGTAACTTCTGCATAATATATCAAAATCGAAAAGAAATTCATCAGGATCTTCAGAAGATAAACCATGAAAGTTAAGTAAAGGTGAAAGTGGGATATTCTTCATGGGGGTTGCTCCTCTAGGGAGATCACTAATAGGGAACCCCAAGGTAGAGAGAGAATTCTCATCTTTTCCCTCTCCTTCAGGATCTACTTGTCCTCCGCCGAAGAATCCTTCATTGTTCCCCTCCATTGCTTGATCTCCTACTGCACTTGCTCGATCCTCAATGTTTTCTACTAGCTTCTCAATGTTTTCTACTGGCTCCTTAACGTTTTCTGTTGGCTCTTCAACACTTTCTACTGGCTCTGCTGGCTCCTCAACGTTTTCTGCTGGTTCCTCAACGTTTTCAGGGCTCACAATTTCTTCTGTTTCGTAGTTCGATTGAGGGGAATGTTGAGGCTTTGGCCTTCGAGAGCTTAGCATCTGAGAAGGTTCAGATTTTGATATGATCTCGTCAATAAAGGTTTTTCTTCCCCCCTTTCCTCTGCCCTTGCCACCTGTAGGTTTAGTTTTCTTGTGGGCTCCGTGTCCTTTCATACAATCTGCATGTCTAAAAGAAAAACATCAATGGTTTTGAAACTTATAATTGCCTTCCCCGACAATGGCGCCAAAATGTTGGTCACTTTAATTGCTTATTAATCTAAACAATCCAGTGCTACATAAATTTTCAACCCAGGGAAGTCTATTTATTTCAAAGGCAATCACACACTGTATATGCTCAATCTCAAAAGCAATGAAAGGTTGTAGTAAAAATTACACTAATCACACCTTGCTTCAAACAAATTGAAGTTCTACTTTGAGTTACAGCAAAATCAATCTTCCTATTGCAGACAATTATCAGAAGAATCCTGGATTACATTAAAAAAAACAACAATCTAGGAAAAGAAACCAATCTGCAGAAGAAAAGACCAATTATGCTATAACAGAGAACATGACCCTATTCCCCAAGTAGGAATCTTCAGCACCTGTTCCTGACTACCACGCTTTCACAAAATCATTCTGTAGATAAGATTACCAATTGAATTAATCAACGATTACCTAGGAATGAATTATATGAAAACAATGAGATAATCAGGGGAAACAGAGTTTCAGCAATAGATAACAGAGTTCCAATAATGCATAAATGATTCAACAAAACAGAGTTTTAACACGGCGTAAAGGAAAATAACGATCAACACACTACATAAATTAATGGGTGAATCTTGTGAGGAAGGTGGGCCATTTCCTTCTCACAAGATTCCCCAGAAAAAGGAATTAAGAAGAAATGCTCAGAACAATCTTTTATTCATCTGTCAAATGTAACATATTACAAAACGATCCACGTTCTTTCTCTGTAATTCCCTTTTAGCTAAACCTTCCGTAATCCCCCTTTAATGCTGATGTCTCATCTATTTAAAGAGGAGACATCTATTACACATTTGATTACATCATACAAATCCTATTCTTAACCTGATCTGATCTTCTATGTTGGAATAGGATATTCTGTTCTTCCATAGCAAAGATGTTGTTACAATGGTTATGATGGTGCTAGCTTCGAGGTGCAGTTGTTGCGGCTAGTGTAATAGCTCCCTTAATTATCCTTTCTTGTTGCTGTCGTGCCTGAAATACTGTTTTAGCACCGCAAATCACAGACTGTTTCAGCAACGGGATTTGTGTATTGTTGGACTGTTTCAGCAATGCGGTCTTCAGACAGCAACGATGAATTAACTGCAATCTTCAAACTGTTTTAGCAACTATATATTTCTGATTAATGGCTAAGTATGAAAGTAATGTAAAATTATATGTGAAACAAGTTAAACATATAGTAAAGAGAAGAAACATTATATACCTTTGGAAGAATAGATTAAAGTGATGATATAGGCTTTAAATATGAATTAGAAAAGGATGGAATGATAGCAAAGTGTATGAACAAAAAGGTACATTACAGGGTTCTAACACTTAGGAGACATGATATTTCCTCGACCTTTAAGCCCCTTCGCACCATTCATAGTTTGCTTAGATCGATTAAGGACCCGGTTTTCCCTAAGGATGGTAAGGGTGTTTACTTGATTCCATGCTCCTCTGGGTCACCTTACATCGGTGAAATTGATCGATCCATTAATCAAATAATTCTTGAACACGTCTCTAACCATCAAAATTGTAGATCACACTCCTCTACCTTAGCAAAGCATGCTGAAAAGACAAAACATCACATTTTCATTGAAGATGCTAAGGTGATCGCAAGGATTGACCATTTCCACCACCGTAAGTTAAGGGAAGCATTAAAAATTGAAAAGAGACCAGTTAACCTTAACAGGGATGATGGGTGGAGTGTTAGCACGTGTTGGATTCCTGCCCTTCACTGTTAGTTGATGTTTTTTCTTCCTGCCCTATTCTCCCTCTTATCTGTGCTCCTCCTCTTAACCCCCCCCCCCCTTTTCTTCCATTGGGTCTTCTTTCTTGCGCTCTCTTTCTCCCTTTATGTTTTTATTTAGATTAAAATTAAATTATGTCAATTTTTTTATTTTTATTATTATTATAATATTTATAGATAATCTTGAAAAGACATTGGTTAACCTTAATAGGGATGAGTGAAGGGCATGAATCCAACACCTGCTAACACTCCACCCATCATCCCTGTTAAGGTTAACCGATCTCTTTTCAATCTCACCCTAAATAGCGTGGTAGGTAAATTAGATATCGAACCCATTAAAGAAGAAATGAAAAAAATGATAGAATTAGACCATGAGCGTAACAAAAGGGCCTTGAACCTTATAATCTTCAGTTTGAAAGAGGAGGTGGAAGAGGATACTTTAGCCATAGCCTAGAAAAAATTACATAATAGATTACAAATTGAAACAATGTGTCTCACAAAAGCAACAAGGTTGGGGAAATTAACTGAGAATAAAGGAACGCTGATTCGGATAAAGGTGAGCTCTACTGACCATAAGTATGACATACTTAGTAAAACCTCAAGTCTAAAAGGAACGAGAATATTTATAAATGAAGATATCATTCCAGAAGATCAAGCAAAATTAAGAAAGGAGGTTCAAAAGGTAAAAGAAGTTAGGAAGGAAGGAAAATGGGCAATAATCATAAATAGAAAAGTCGTTATTCGAGATAGAAACCAAACAGATAGTAATAAATAGCAATTCAATATGCTTCGAATTCTTTCTTGGAACTGTCAGGGCTTTCCATGGAACAAAGGCCCCAAGCTAAGTTGGATCTCGAATGAAGTTGATATTACATTGCTAGTTGAAACTTGGGAGCATGAAGAATCTAAGGTCCCTAACATAGATGGCTTTGCATTATGGTCAATCTAGAACAAGTGATCCTAACGTAGAGGCATTGGGGGTATAGCTTGTTACATTAGGAAGAACATCTCCCCCCATGCTAGGCTTTATAAAAAAGACCCTTACAACCAATATATTTGGATAGAGATTACTGACATTAATGATAAAAAAAACCTACATAGAAATATGTTATTTTGCCCCTATCAATTCTAACTTCTATAAGAAAAAAAAATTAGATAAAAATGATCCTTACAATGGTTTAGAGAATGATATTTCTAGCCTAAGGAATGAAGGTAATATCCTCTTAATGGGTGACTTTAATGCTCAAACTTCAAGCAACCAAGCTATTCTTCTAAGAAATTATTCCAACCCTAATCCTCTTTGGTTAGACGAAGACCTTACTCTAGCTAGCCGGTACAAAAGAAGCTCTGAAGATCTAGGGGAAAATTTGTTTGGGTTGGAGCTAGTCAAGCTCTGTAGTGCTCAAGATCTCATAATTTACAACGGTCTAAAGAAGTGGCCCAATTCTAGCCAAATGACCTATATCCATGGACTTGGTAGCAGCGTGGTAGACTATGTTATTTCCAATATCCCTTTTATACAACGAAATAATAATTTTGACATCTTAAACGACCACAAGCCTGACTAAGATCATAGACCTTTAATTGTAACTCTCAATTTTGTCATGCATAGAGATCCCATTGAAGGTAATCCTTCTAGCCAAAAGAACTTAATATTTGATAGAAATAAAAATGATATTTTTCTAAATGAACTAAAAATTAATTTGCTTCCTTTATCTAGTATAGACAACATAGAAGACCTATATCATTACTACAACCCTCTCATACTCTATTAACAAGTTCTCAATTGAAGTTTCAAGTAATAAAAGAAATAGCAAAACCAACCCTTGGTATGATAAATATTGATAAAGTGCGAGGAGAGAAATTAAGGAAGTTGTTGATGAGTCTCCTAAAATTGGCAAGATAAAAATATACAAAGCCCTAACTAAAAGGAAAAAAATGCAATATATTCATAAAAGACAAGAAAACCTCTTACACCTCTCTAAGGTAGCTCCTAAGAAATTCTGGAGGCAGATTCTAACTAGAAATACTAAAGATAATAATAGAATTTATTTACACGAATGGAATTACTATCTTAAAAAGATTTATGAATCTCCAAATGTCATAGATAACTTTGAAACCTTGCTCACAACAGAAGAAGTTTTCTCATTAGAAGACATAGATTTTTGGGTTAAGTGCCTGGAAAATGGAAAAGCTAAGGACATTGAAGGTTACCGGTTAGAAATCTTAAATATTGGAGGTCATGTCCTCATCCCTCACATCCACAAGCTTTTCAATCAAGCGGTCAAGCAAGGGTTCCCTAAAACTTGGACTCAGAGCCTCATTATTCCTATTTTTAAAAGTGGGGATACAAATAACCCCTCTAATTATCAGACAATTATGATTAGCCCTCTCTTAGCCAAGTTATATGGTATTATTTTGGAAAAGAAGATGAGCATATGGCTTGAAAGTGAAGGTAAGCGGGCTAAAGGCCAAGCAGGTTTTAGAAGGCAACACTCAACAACGGACCACCTCGTTATGCTTAGGATCATTGTGGAGGAATGTTGTAATGATAAATCCAATCTCTTTTGTTTCTTTGTGGACTTTAGAAAGGGTTTCGATATGGTACCTAGAAATAACCTATGAAATATATTAGAAGAGCTAAAGGTTCCTTTCGAGTTGAGAGTTGCCACTATAAGGTTATATGAGAATGTAATTGCCAAGTTTAAGAGCAATGAGGGGTGGTTGAAAGATATTAAGTGTAATATCGGAGTTAAACAAGGTTGCCCCCTCTCCCTACACTATTTGGAATTTACATCGACAAGCTAGAAGGTTGTTTAGAGGAAGTAGGTTGTGCTGGCACGATCTTAGTAGGAATAGTCATCATCCTTCTTCTCTATGCTGACGATATTGCTCTTCTAGCAAGGTGCCCCTCTGATCTTGATAAGCAACTAAGACTTCTTAAGGATTTCTACTCTACCATGGGTATGACTATTAACACTGACAAAACAAAAATTATGATTATCAACTCCAAGAAGGACACTTACGCTAATTTGGTATGACAATAGCAACTTAGAGTAAGTGTCTTCTTACAAGTACCTAAGAATTGATATTCGTCACAAGCTCAACTGGAACTATAGCATTGAGAAAATGATTAATGGAGGATGGAAAACTTATTTTGGTGTTGAAAATAATTGTAAAACAACAAACCTTGTGATGTGGGATAAAAAGAAGCTCTTCTTGAAAATTTAATCACTCTTGTTATCTTGTATGGATGTGAGGTTTGGGGTTGCAGCATCTTTAGAGAATCCTGGAGAAAGATTGAGCAAATCCAAAAGTGTTTTATAACGTATAACTTCAAAATTAAAAGCAATACACCCTATCATATTCTCCTTATAGGAGTGGGTCTTTCCCCTATCGAGAGCCTAGCTATGACTAGGCTCTTGTTGTACAAGCATAAAATCAATAACATGGGAGACCATAGACTTCCTAAGCTAGCTTTAAATTCCAGCCAAAACCACCTAAGGCTCAAACGAGGTTGGTATAAAGATACCAGGGTCTGGTTAAACCATTGGGAGATCGACGAAAATTGGGAGATCGACGAAAATGTTGCATTGCAAAATATTAATAACATTAAAAATATTGTTACTTCTAAGTTTAAAGAGAAAATGTGGTGTGAGAAAGATTTAGAGGCTACAAGAAAATTAAGATATTATAAGCAAATCATCAACCCTACTCTAGAAGATCAAAAGTAGCTCTCTATTTTAACTGGTTCAAAGAATAAAATTAATATAGCCAAGATAAGAACAAACTCTCATGAGTTCCTTTGTGAAACGGGTTGTTGGGCAGTTCCTAAAACACCATGGGTGGAAAGGATCTGCCATCTCTCTGAGAATATGAACATTGAGGATGAAAATCACTTCCTCTTAGAGTGCCCTGCGTACACCCACATTAGATCTCAATTTCATAATCTTTATTGAAATGCCGACCTTCCTAGCCTTTTAACATGTCAAAATTATAGTGAGCTTGGGATGCTTCTCTCCAAGCTCTTTGAGCATAAGAGTACAATTTTAAATCAAACTAAATAATTCGTTTCTTTTGGTCCGATAGACCAAAGTTTGGTCTTAGTGGACGTTAACCATCATCATCATCAATATATATATATATAATAATAATAATAATAATAATAATAATAATATATTAAAATTATTAATTAATTCTTTTTTAAATATAAAAATAAATAAATAAATAATAACAATAATAATAGAATATTAAAATTATACATAATTATTAACTAATTCGTTTTTAAATTAATTGAATTTCTTATTTCTTTATGTTAGTCAAACTAGCCTTTATTTACAGCCGCTAGTTAGAGCATCCATTTATCTTGTTCTGATGATGAACCACATATGTGATTATCACCGAAAAACTTTATATGCATTGTATGGATCATAGAAGCAAAATTCCTATTATAATACAAATTTTTATAATATTATAAAGATTATTTATATTTAATAATATAATAAATAGAAATTAATATTTCTTATTTTTATAAATGTAAAAAAAATTGAATTTTTTAAAATTAATATTATCATATTGATAATATATATGAGATTTATATATAAATAAAAATATTATAAATATAATATATATTATTATTATCTAATTTTAAAGTTACGGCGAAACCACACCCATTGATATATCTAGCTTTAAAACTTTATGTTAGTGTTTCTTTGTTGATCCCAATGGCGTTAGCCCCCGGAGACAAGGTCGTGACCTTTTGTGCCCTGGTTTTGGAACTCAAGTCCATTCCCAAGCCAAAGGCCCAACAATCTAAATTTGTTAAAAAAATAGAGATTATTCCATCAGTAGCCCTCCCTTCTGGCTTTCAAAAGACTACCTTATACTTCTCTGATAGAGCCTTGGTCAGGGAGCTTATGGGCATGTGGCCCTCGTCCAAATCAATTGAGTAGTGGGTTGATAAATCATGGAAGGTAACTGGGGGGGTTTTGCAGTTGGCAATGACTTTCTGTTTTTCCCTTTGAATGTAAGGAGGATCGATACATTACTTTTCAGAATGGGTTGCATTTTTTTGGCTCAAGAGGAATGCATCTAAATGCACTTCGATTTCAATCTGAATGAAGATATTCCACAACTATGCCAGATGCCAGTCTGGGTTAAACTTCCACGTTCCCCCTTGCCTTGTTGGAGCAACGAATGCTTGAAAGCAATTGGAAATGGAGGAAACGGAATAGAAAAGTATCTAGATCGAGCAGAACCAAAGGGCCAACAATTTGTTTGTGAAAAAATTGGAAATCGAGTAGCAAAATATCTATATCGAGCAGAACCGAAGGGCTAGCAATTTGTTTGTGCAAAAATCTAAGTAGAAATGGACTTGGAGAAAGGACTCCCTACTGAGATTCTTCTGACCCAAGGAGAATGGAAACATATCCAGCCTGTGCATTATGAAAAACTTTCATTATAATGTAAGGGCTGCCATGACTATGGGCACTTCACTCATGACTGCAATAAATCTCAAACTATGAATGGGAATGGAGCGATTCCTACTCAAGAAACCCATTGGCTCACTCAAAAGAGAGAAGCAAGCAAAGGGAAGGTGGGGCCAAGGATTTCAAATCATCGGGGCAGCAGGGAGCATCCTCCTCAACCGATCCATTTGAATCGCTCTCCTAGGATGATGTTGTCCAGGGGGAGCAAAACGGTGATACGGAAATTCTGGGAAACGAGGAGACTTTGAGTGAAGGAGGGGGAATGATAGGAGGACTAAAAGGCGAAAATCGTGAAGGCACTATGACAAAGGAATATCATATTGATAATGTTGCTTGTCCTCTGGCCCGTCACATTTTATCCAGTGTTGAAAGGGGAGAAAAAGAAGTAGAAATGGTGTACCCAAAACATCCAGGATCTGCGGAGGGATAGGGCAAGATGTTAACAAGAAGTGCCCAGAAAAGCATAATCTGGGGAGGTGGTTCATCTACTTCATGAATTAGAAAATCACAATAAATCAGAATATATCAAACAAAAAAGAAACAAGGAAAGCCGAAGCCGAGAAAAGTCGTTAAAGAAGGCAATCAAGTCCAAATTTCAGAAATTCTAAAAAAATTATAACAAATAAGAATGGAGGTGGTAAGTCAAGCTCTTTGAAGTTTAGATAAAAGTAGTCTCTTAGAATAGTCAGGAAATGGGAAACAGGGATGGAATTAGAGACAAATTGTCTGTTATGGGGTGATTTGCTTGTTAAATACAATTAAAAAAATTATGAAACCCTCAAGATTTTTGTTTAAAATTGTGAAAACAAGTAAGAAAGATATGAAAATCGGCAAATTTCACTGGCGTTTTGAAATTTCAACTCTGATGGGAAACCCTGTTAAATCCTAGGTTGTAAGATATTTACTTAAAAGAGAAAATCCACATATTTTGTTTTTGCAAGAAACCAAGTTGGTAGAATGAAAGAAATTTTAACGTCCACGAGACTACAAATAGTCTATGGGACCACCAGCGTCCTTGTTTTTTGCCTTTTGTAATTCAATCATTTTCTTACTCAAATTGATGATGAGCTGACCCAACTTTCTAACAGTTCCATCATTGAAAAGACAAAGCCACGAAATTGATGCTAACATACTGCAGTAACCGTCCCTGATGTCTCTAAAAGCGTCACATTCCAAAATGAAATGTTTTTCTGATTCCACTGCCCCATAGGTGCAAAAAGTACATACCCATTCTTCCCAAGCTTCTTTAGCTCTCTTCCACCGTCTGGTTTCACACTGAAGTTTATGTGAGTTAGTTCTTAATTGAGCAATAAGAACCTTTGCTCTCCACGAAATGCTAGCTCCAATGTATTCTTTTTGTTGGAGATCACAAGTGGGGTTGAATTCTTGAACATAATACTTCTTCTTTCTACCCAACTCTTTTCCCCATATACCCTTGCGGAACTTCTCCAACACAAAATTCTTTAAGTCATTTCTATTTGTGGGACATGCATTCAGGTAAATATTCCATTTTTGCATCCATTTGTTGTTTTGTCTCATCCATGATTTCTTTCTTTCACTCATACCTTCATTGAATTTCTGGCCATCTACCTCCCCCCATTTGCTCAATTCTTTTTAGATACCTTATAAGATGCACCATGGAAACTACTTCGATGGGAGTTGCCCCTGTTTCACTCAACATTATTTCATAGGGAACCGAACTTTTTATTCTGAACTTGCTCATGATCAAGCGTTGTTGAATTTTTTCAATTTGTTTCCATTTTGAAACAGGGATGCTGCTAGCCCACAATTCACACCCATATAATATCACTAGACAAAGTATAGGAGTCCAAAAGGTACTTTGATCATGTTCCAATCCCATAGCTTTGCCTCTCTACATATATTTTGAAGTGCATATAATGCTTTCCACCCTCCTAAAATTCTTTTCTTTCTGTAATCCTCCCAATTAATCTTGTTGTTGAAATCGATCCCGAGGTACTTGTATTCATTCTTGGAGAATTGGTTTTGGTGTCACGCAGGGTTCATGTGGCAGTTCCAGAGGTATAGGTACCTTTCTAAAAACCTTCTCTAAATCAAGATTTTGGGTGGCAATTAGAGTTTAAGACAAAAATACAAAAGAAATATCCTCAATTGTTAATGTATATGCTCTAGTGTTATACAAAGAAAAGGGAGAACTTTGGGATTCTCTCATCAAGTTAAAAGAAGAACAGTGACATATCAATAACGATGTTGGAGGAGACTTTAATATTGTTATTTTCTACTGAAAAATGTGGGGTAGTGTTATCAGAGATCCCTTTTGTGAGCAGTTGGAAGATCTCCCCGGTGAATGGGATTTGTTGGATGTCCCTCCAAAAAAAGGGACTTATACCTAGTCCAATTGACGGTGTGGTTGTGAGTGCATAGCAGACCATCTAAATTTTTTTCTAATTCCTAGTGATTGGCTGGTCAAAGGACTTGTATATGAATCATTAATCTTGGTGCAAGGGGAATCAAACCATTAGCCAATATCACTCTTTCTCAACCCTCCTGAAGATATAGGACCAATTTCGTTATGTTACAATCTGAGATGCCTTGTGAAGGATGATGTCTTAGAGATAATAAAACAAACTTTGAAGGCTCGTGTAAACATCTGGTGTATTTGAAAGAATGGTGGAAATTGGCCTTTATAAGAATGTATTTTAATAAATCCAAATTACTCAGGGGAGAGACTGCCAATTGGTCTAGCCCGACTCTAAAATATGGAATCTTTGCATAGTTGTCACACCTTTCTACACTAATAATTTAAGTTGGTGATCAGGGAACGGTGCCAAAATTGATATATGGAAAGACAACTTTTTCCCTTACAGTCCTCTAGGGAAAAATGTATAATTTCATGAATTATCCATTTGGATGCAATATGGAGGATTCCAAAAATTAAGAGATATCTCTCTTGGGATGCTTAGGGTGTTTGGATAGGGTGGTCAATACTCTTTCTTCCAAGTCATATTGGGTATCAATGGTATTTCCTGATCGACGTGCTAAAAGGCTTCGCACCGATCTCCACCTCTCTATAGGACCTACACAATTGTAAACTAAGTCCATCAAATAAGTGCAATGTGAAATTGGGAGATGTGCTCTAATTATGCATCTTTTCCATCCTCCTCTGAGTAGGTGATGGTCTAAGATATTGAATAAGGACGACATCCCAAAACTCAACTTGTTATGTTGAACTCTTGTCCATCAAAAAATTATGACCGCAGAAGATTTAAGAAAAAGGAAAAATTGTGGGCCATCATGTTGTGTATTTTTCTTAAATGCAGAGGAAAATATTCCACACTTATTCAATAAATTACCCTTCGCTCTCGAAGCTTGGTGTTTTGTCGTTGCTCTAATGTGTTATATTGATTCCATTGATGAATCATGGGAGGATATGTTCAAGAAATGGAAACTAATATACCCTTGGATTTGAAAAGTGTCATCTCTTCCAATAAGATCATGGGAAGCCCTCTCAAAAATTTTGTGTTGGTCTATTTAGATAACAAGGAATTGAAAATCATTTTAACAATTATGTTTTTAACCTATAGGTCATCACCTCCAAAGTGACCTCTTTAATCTATGAAGCCATTTCCTCCAGGGGTTACAACAATAAGGAGATACAAGATTTAAATTCTTCAGAGTGGGAATGGATTAAGGTGAGTAGGAAATATCATCTTTCAATGCAAAATATGGCTCATTCCTCTTGAATGAAGGTTCTCAATGTAAGTTCTTCCAAACTAGAATTTAATTAAAGGAGAAAATCTCAAAATCAACATATATAAAAAATTGTGTTTCAATTCGCCTGGGGTCTAGGCTCATAGACCAAAAACCAATCTAAGTTTCTTGCATTTTGGAAAGGCCTGGAGATAGCCATTTCAAAGAAAATCAAGAATATAGTAATTTGTGGTGATTCAAGAATATAGTAACCAAGAATATAGGTCTCACAACAACCCTTCAAATCACACTCTAACCAACCATTTCTGCCTTCCAAAAGCACATCCTTTATTAACATAGTTTGTTGGTTGTTAGTATTCCATACAAGAATATGAAGTGAAAAGATTGCCTCTTTGCATTCCGCATATTTGTTTCCAAATTATTTCAACTTTTGAATATTAAAACAAAATGATCCTCCAAAAAATATTAAAATATTTACATAAACCAAATCTAATGATTGCCTAAACCATAGATAAATCAATTTCAAGCAAATTTCCAATTAATGTAACTACATTTGGAGAACATCAAAACATCTTCATGCACTTGCATCATATTCATGCAACCCTGCACTTGACCACATATTCCAGCAACACATCCTCTGATAAACATCACAAACTTAGCAACATCATCCTTCAACACACCTTTGCAACCTACCTCTATCAACTGACCTCTATAACATAACCAACTCAACGACATAGCCCTTAAAATCACAACATATGCAAGTAATACATCACTACTTTTGAAAAACAACACATACTCACCAATCAAGCATAATGCAACATACTAGCAACAATACAAACTTAGCATCAGACATATTCAGGTGTGGCTTGGATCATTAATCCTTCAACACGCATACTTTCAACACCCTTTCCATCAATAAAAACTTCACCAACATAATATATATCAGATTTACATATAAATAAAAATATTATAAATATTATTTGTGACTTAGCCTTTAATTCCATTTAATAATTTTGATGCTTTTTAAATTTTACTGGGCGTATCAAGTGTAGTTGTTAGTGCGAGTTTAGGGGCTTCAATAGAAAAAGGGGGGCATGAACAAAGGTCTAGGACTGAGAGCTTCCTCAAGTTTATTGATCTTTCTGTTCAATCTCATGTTCTCAATTTCTTGTTCTGTGATAGAATGAGAAAGTGCACCCCATGTATTCATGTGCAATTTAAGAAGTCTAGTGAACCAAACTCCTAATATGTGTACCTATGACTTCCATTTTTTCATGGCTTTCTTATTTTTAATCTAGACCTTTTTAATTTGTAATTTCTTACTAGCCTATCATCTTGAGTATTATGCATTGTTAGTGATTGGTATTATAAAATGGCTAGCTCCTTCATACCCAATTCTTCTATTGTCTTTTAATTTTCAACTAAATGTAGTGCTACTTAGTTTGAGAATGTAGTGCCAAGAATAACTCCATGAATTTCATTGTGCTTTGCATTAAGATGGAACATGGATATATACATGGAGAGGGAGACTATTGGGCATAATATCCCAATGTCTCTTCATCGTCCAATTCTCTTTATTTTAATATTTACAATATTTACATGAATTTACCTAATCCCAAAGATTAGGTGTCAACATTCCCCCCCTTAATCTAAAGGGATGTTAGTGAGTCAAAGCATCATTCTGAATATTTCAAACTTTTCTCTTCTAAGCGCTTTGGTGAAGATGTCCGCAATCTACTCATTTGTGGCACAATGGTGCAGGTGGATTGTCTTGGCCTCAACACGATGTCGAATCAGATGGTATTTTGTATTGATGTGCTTTGTTCGATCATGGAACTTTTGGTTCTTGGCCAACTTTATTGCACAAGTGTTGTCAATCAAAAGAGGAATTGAATGCACTTGTTTCTCCTGCAAATCCTTTGCATTTTCCCAAGCCACACAATTTCTTTTGACGCTTCAGCTGCTACCACATATTCTGCCTTAATTGTGGAATCTGTTGGGACTAAGTGTTTGAGTGATCTCCAAGAGACAGCTCCTGATCTAGGACTCATAACATAACATGAAGTAGATACCCCAGTTTCTTTATCTCCATCGAAGTCTGAATTAGAGTATCCAATCAAGCTGAAGTCGCCCACCTATGTATACTTAAGTCCAAAGAATTGAGTTTCCTTCAAGTACTTTAGAACTCTTTTTGCAGCATATAAATGACCCTCACAAGGCTTTTGGATAAACCTAGAAAGGATTCCAACAAAAAAGGAATTGTTTGGTATGGTAGTAGTCAGGTAGTTGAGACTTCTTACGAGTTGTCTATACTTCAGCATCCTCAAATTCTTTTCCTTGAGTGGATGTGAGCTTTAAGTTCTATTCCATTGGAGTAATCAAAATATTGCACTCAGCCATGCCAAACATGTTCAACATATATCCAATGTACTTCTTATCAGAGAGGAATATAAAATTCGGATGTTGAATTACTTTAATACTGGGATAGTAGTGAACATAGCCCAAATCTGCCATTTTGTTGTAGAGGTAAATCCTCTCTGCAGACAGAGGCAATCCCTACTAGCCCAGACCGGGTCTAGCAATAATCGTCACACGCTATGGTGCAGGTTCCTAATTGCAAATAAACCAACTAGCGATGAAGGCTTACCTAGAATCCAACGCTGTCGCTTGTAGAGAAAGTAGCGCTCTCGTTTCTTAGCTCCGGCAGATCAGAATCCTCACGATCTCCGTGATCGGACACCTGCACACGTGAGAAACAAACAAACGCAAGCGTAAAATCCAGTTTATGCAACTATATGTCAGTCAGAGAAGACATAACTCATCATCATAATCAAGAACAAGAGTGGAACCATAACCAATAGTCGCTTATCATTAATTCATCAAAGGAAGAATACAACCATAGCTCCGACGCTGAATTCTCCTTCGACGGGTCGTTAGCAGAACATGTCTCGATAAAGCCTGTCAGGAATGGGACAAGCCTCTCTCTCTGAATGTCTCGACAATAATCTCCTTGCTTGGATTTGGCCTTAAGGGAATGAATCAAGGCTCTTGGGACTTGGAGATTAGCTTGCAAAGGAGATGAGCAAGCTTTTATAGATGGAGGAAGGGGAGTTGGGATCCCTATAATCATTGGATTAGCCCTATCCTCAAGGAAGCTTCCATGAGAGGTGGCAAACCACTTCCTCTACATCGAGATCCGGAGCCAAACCTCCCAACTCAAATTAGATACCATTTTATGGATTGGTTAGGACGAAACTTCCGCCATTTATTTTTTAAAAACACTCCTTAAAATGGATGGCACGAGTGCGACTCTGAGACAGAGCACCAATTGGTGCACCCTCTTTGAAGGATTTCCCCCATTGGTGCGAGTACTGAACTGGCTTCCCGCGCCAATGAAAAAAGGGGCACAAGGAGTTGTATTCAGGGCAATGAAAGTACATGTTTAGGGGAATGGCATGAAAGTGTTTTCAAGTTATGTCACTGCTCACAGGTCATGGAATGAGCCCTCCAATGTGCAGGATGGGGAATTGCAGGGACGGTGAAAAATTGTTGTGTAACATATGCCCCCTAAAGCATGAGGCCTGAAAGAGAGAGAGGGGTGAAATGATTTACGAGAACGTGTCCAACCGAAAACACCGCCGTCGAAAAACCTACGTAGAGAAGTACAACTGATATCTCAAATACATGATATATGTGGTATGGGCACAACCATCCATAACAGAGTATACAATAATCCAGATCCAAGGCATGGACGCAACCATCCAGTAAGGATCAATAAATAGACTCAGGTATGGTCGCAGCCATCTAGTTAGTGAGTCATGTAAATAATCATAATAATCCACAAAATAGCAACCTGGATTATAACAGACAGGAATCCAGGGTCTTGCGCTCCATCTTGACCCGAACAAAGTACAAGTTCAAGCATGCGAATAAGTGAGCTAAAGTTGAACATGCAAGAAAATCGCCTGATTACCAACCAATGATGAAAGTTGTTAACAAACGTGAGAGGTACCACCAATAATGAAAATGGTATGTGAATCAATGAGCTGGCGTCGAACACCCATAGAATCACTCGATCAGAGGCCAATGATGAAAACCTCATGTTGAACACGAAGAACCTGCCATTAAGGTATGCAAGCTCCAAGGTACCAGAAGGGAGTCTCTAGATCAACTTCCCGGATAATGAGCTGATGTCGACAGGAAGTGACCTTGATCGAAGGTGGGCCATAGTGTTTCCCACATCATCAACGCAAGACAGAGGAACATAATGTCTTTATGAATCAGGATTAGACAAGAATCAGAGGAAGGTTGGTACTTGCAGAGGTCAACTTCTCTTGAACATATAAACGAAACGACAGTGGATTTGGCAGTATTTGACATCAAAAGATTAGAGGTCATGATAATGAGGCGACGAGCAAATGAGAGGTCAAAAGGGATCACCCAAACCCACGGAGGCAAGTGAAAAAACGAGATGAGATGTCCCCAACCCGACACGAACGCAGACAAGTGCCATGTTCAAGAGCGACATACTGCCGACACGACAATGATTTGGTTCCATTTTCCCCACCATTTCTGGCGAGTACCTCTTTATTTTTACTCAAGCTTGAAGATGATACCATATGCTTGTTATATAAGTCCATCCTAGTACATTTAACGAGCCCTAGGAAGGAGGAACTCGGAAACCGTCATTACGACTGAATCCAATGTCATCAGGGTTTAACGAGTCTGACAAAGGAAGAACTCGACATCTTTTCATGTTTAGAGAGTTTGAAAAGACAGTAGAAAAGTAAACTCCAATGGTCCCTTTTCGTAAATAGTTCCTCAGGACCAGTGAAAACAATATCTGAGAAAACCTCCTAGTCACGATAGGCTAGGGTATTCCTTTTTCGTAAATAATCTATCCTAGCCCGAAAAAGGGGTAAACGTATACTGGGTAGATGTCGTTTTGTGTCCACTTTAACGAGATCGAAACAACAAGGGACTCGGAAATCTTTTCATGTTTAGAGAGTCAGAAAAGAGCTGAAAGATGACTCCAAAATGACTTTTTCGTGTATTTACCGAGTCCGAAAAAGTATAAAATACAACTCGTGTCACCGTTTAAGTCGCGTAAAGATCTGTCGCTGCACATAAAGGCAAGTATAAAATCCATTTTCGACAAAATATATTAAAATATTAATAAAAATGACTTTTAAAACCTAATTAGATTTCAAAAAGTTATAAATAAGTCTCAAATGGTAAAAACAAAATTACTTTTACTATTTACCTCATTGGAGAGCAACAGTGGTCCATTTGTGTGCAAACTTCTGACGGCGACTGCAACTGATCCGAGCTACCATTCAGATCCTCATTTGTTCCAGGTAAGAGGCGCTTCCTTGAACTCCATTTCGATCCATTTTTTAGAGATTTCCATTATGGATTAGACTTTTGTGGAAAATTTTTAAAATTTTATGGCTCCGCCCATTGGCGCGGGTATCGAGCACGGACCCGTGCCAATGGCCTTTTCCTTACAAAGGGGCCACGCCAACAGCAGAACTCAATTTTCTGCTTTGAATTTCTAAATTGCGAGCGATTCAAATGTAATTTCAAGCATAACAGAGATCTAATCAAGGCTTTTTGATCATGTTGATGCAGATTACTTAGGCATAATGGTTATCGAATGGAAGGAGAGGGAGCATGGGGAAGAGGATGAACTGGCTATGGAGAATGAAGCCTGTATGAATGCACTTAAGAACTACAGACTCAAAAAGTTCTTCTTGACGCCCTGCTTACGAGCTCAACTTGAGCTACTACAATACTTGGTGAGTATATGGGACGAAAATGAAGAAGTGTTTAAGCTTCGGGACCAAGTGTTGGAACTTGAGGTTTCCGACGTATATTTCATAACCGGACTGTTGCGCAGAGGTTCGGTGCCCATCCTGACAGGCAGCAGACCATCTGGGGAAAAGATGGAGCAGGTAATGGCGAGGGTGTGCCCAGGGGCACGAACCGGATTAGGAAGCGGGAAGGTGGACATCCACACTGTCCAGGATCTAGCACTCAGAGTAGTGCTACACACCATCACACGAGCTGCAGGATCGCAAGCTCCACATGAGGCAACCAAGGCCCAACTCATACTAGCCTCTGAGTGTATGAGTCCTACACTATTTGATTTGGCTACAGCGGTGACAACCAATATTAAGAGGCAGCTGACAAGATGCAAGCAAGTCAAACTGAAGCAGTTTGGCTACAGTTCCATTTTGGTATCGTTCATCCTGGAACGATTTCCTATCTTCCAGGGACAAGGGGCCATAGTTGTTGAGCCGGTACCACGAGAGCTAAGGATGGCTCGCTGGGCAGCACTTATGCCCAGATTAGGAGGAGGCCAACAAATGTCTTGGAGACCCGAGTTTTTTGTGTGGTTACGGTGACAGCTGATCATGGTCGAGGATTGGCCCTACGTTGGAACCAATTTCACCGGAGATCCCGATCTTCCGCTCCCGGAGGGGGAGGATTGGGATGAAGAGTTGGGTATGATACTCTTTTTGATTTTTGTATTTTATGATTTTTTTGGTAATACATGTTCGTTCTAATAACAGTTGTTGTGTATGCAAATGTCGGCCCAGAGAGGCCCGCGGGCATGTCGCCCATTGCGCGGAGAACCCATGTCAAACATGACCCTCAGGCTGAGGGTGGCGAGGGAGGTGAACTGATTCAGAACCTGGAGGGCATTTCCCGGGGGATCCTGGACTATGCACGGCTAGCAGATGTTCCGCTAGCATACCAACAACACATTGTGGGGGTGCCCAGTCGCCTCCACCGACTACTGAGATGCTTAGTGCGTGCGATGAATTGTTATCATGAACACCATGCAGATTAGACATTAGGGCTTTCCATATGCATATTTTTTGAGAGACATGTCATCTCCGGTTGTACTAAGACAAACATGTGTATTTTTTGATTTTATGTGATGCACAGTATGTAAACATTTTGATATATCTATATATATATATATATATATATATATATATATATATATATATATATATATATATATATATACCTATTTCTGGATGGATCTTTTCACATGTGATGATGTTTTTATATGCTATGCAAATGTCTAATACAATGTTATCTAATGTATCAGTTGCATAACAAACGACCCAATGAAAAAGTTCACATAATGTATCTAATCACACATTTTATTTTCTATACAAGCTTAAAAGCACACACATGCAAACTATGCTTGGAAATGAGTTTTATTTTTATACAAGCTTAAAACACAAACTATGCTTGAAAAAGACGGGCATGCCCCCCAGCATGGTGTCTCAATTCGAGGTACATGCCCCCCAAGCTTCAGTCCATAGAAAAATGGAGTGAAGGTTCAAAACACAAGAGATTTGATCTAAATCTAACAAAACTCGAATTGAACAGGCTGGTGTTTCATTATTTTAACGAGGTCGACACACTTAAAAGAACTATCCTCGTAACAGCTTGTTTCATTTTTTTTAAGGAGCTTGACGCACGAAAGAGAATTATGCTCTGGGAACCTGGTTTCATTTTTTTAAGGAGCTTAACACAGGAAAACGAACTATGCTCCGGGAACCTGGTTTCATTTTTTAAGGAGCTTGACACAGGAAAACGAACTATGCTCCGACCGACCTCATCATAATGAACAAGAAGTCATGCCTTCCAAGAGTTCCACTCCTGATGGAAGGAAAACATCCTGGAAGTTGGGACCCAATGCCCCCACCACACTATGCACGACGGCATTATCACTGAGTACAGGCACGGGGTAGGTAGCCACATAGTTGACCTACGGTGGGGAAGATACAACGGGTGGATAAAAACCAGGAAGGGATGGTGGCGGGCCAGCTGCCACATCAGGACCAAAGAACGATAGCTTATCAATGGTCACGATCCGTCCTTCATGTGGAAAACACATCACGTGAAAGAGGGAGGAGACAAGTGCTCCCATGCCATAGGTGTACTCGCGCCCCAGAAGCAGATTAAAATCCAAGGGGCCTGGAATAACCATCACGTCCATATGGACGGTTTTACCTCCCAAAGTAATAGGTAACTGTGGAAGGATCCCTAATGGTTGACTAGTCCTTTTGTTGAATGTCAACAGATTCTGCGTAACAGGCGCAAGCGGCGGTGAACCGAAAGCTTGCCAGGTAGTTGAGGATAGAACACTAACAGAGGCGCCTTCGTCTATAATGGTGCCGGGAACAACCAGACCATAAGCCTGTACTGTTATCTCGAAAGGCACATAAGACGGAAGGCGATATCCCGCAAATCGATTCCAATCAAAGGAAGCAACCAAACTACTCGGAGGGGCTATCATCGAACCGCGAAGGTCTTCCCTTGATGTTACGGAAGAAGAAGGAACATCCTCCATGACCTCCATCTCGAAGGTGGGAGGGGTGTCCTCCGGGACCTCCATCAAGGGAGGTGAAGGAGCTTCTTCTTGCGGTATGGGGACAAGAGAATATCTCTCCAAGTCTGAAGAATCTGAAGAAACCAGAAGGACATGGGGGGTGTGAGGTCCACTCTCAACGGGAAAAACCTGGTGCATCGTAGACGGAGCCAGCTCAACCGTTCCCATGACCAATGGTTGGTCAGGGATGGGTTCGTGAATATGAATTTCCGAGGGAGTGGGATCGACCAAGGATGACTCTTGACCAATCGGAGTATAAGCTGGTGGAGGGCTCAAAGAAAGCCGTTGGTAACCAGCGGGAGGCATGGTGTAGAAACGGTTGCGTTGTCGAAGACTCTTTTGGCTTTATCGATATACGGACAAAGGTGAATGGCATGGTGCCCTTCACACAACTTGCAAGGATTGGTAATCTTACCCTGCTTCTTAGGAGCCTTATCAGCACCAGCTGAAGACGTGCCCCCAACCTGACTCCCAGAGGCCAAAGGCAACAGAGGGCGACCGTTGGACCATACCTCGAGCACCTTGGGAATGCCAGGGCAGTCTCGAAGAAGATGGTCTCCCGTGCACAACATGCAAGGGAACTTGACTTTCCGTGGAGGGTTGGGAGGTTTATCAAGAGGAGGTGTGTCAGAAACAGTAGTGAAAGCTTTAGCCTCTCTTTTATCGGACTTCTTCTTCTTCTTCTTAGCCACCTGGTTACTCGAATCGAGACTTTCACCAGGCGAAGTAGAAGAGGAGGACGCAGAAACAGGCGAAGAAGGGGAGAGGTCCACCTTAGAATCAACATGATGTTGTTCAGGTGGAGGAACTGATTGACCAGTAGCTAAGACATTCGGGACCACAGAGGTTGAAAACAACCAAACAGGCAACCCAACGGTTAACCCAAGAAGGGACAACGTCGCCATGTAAGGAGCACCAAAATTTCCAAAAGGAGGAAAATGACTATGATTCCCATCGAAGGGGATTCCTTGGTTGGTGAACTCTGGAAAAGTTGCCATCAAAACTCAAAACCGCACACGGGCTGAAAAAGAACCAAGGCACGCAATCACACGGCCAACAAGCAAAATCTAACAGGGCGTGTGATCGCGGGTGATTTATTTTACGACATTGAAACTTAGATAAAGGATAAAGGATAGAAACCTAGTGGGGTCTCCCTTTATATACGTGACGGTACGGGGAGCACAAGTCCGTACTAGTGCTGTCTAAAGCCAAGAGGCGAACGATAGCTACTAGGTTTTAAGACGTCGGAACACGTCTCTAGCCTAGACCTCTAAATGTGTTTCGTTAGATTTCAATGCTGCCTTAGTGTAAATTGAGTAAATTTTAACGTTTATCTTCAATTACATTTCAGTTTTCAGGCCCTAGCGAATTTAATGTCTCAAAATCTCCTAAATGAAAAACTACATGCCACAGTATATCATTTCATTCGATGAAAGCTAACTATAAGAGAGTTGAGAGCTTTTCACACAATAATAAAATGATCAGAAAACAACCAATGATATCTCTAATGCAGCTAATGGAAACTAAAAACTTACTAATCACTAATAACACCGAAAAGATTCAATTCACATTAACCAATTCAAAGCAAAAGAGATTTTTTATTTTCAATGTTTAAGAGCTAGATGCACTAAACAAATTGAAAACTAATGAAAAGAGAAATTTGAGAAATGATGATAAGAGAGCAAAAGCAATCAAATTTCACTCAATGGAAAACACAAACAGACCTCAAATTGACAATAAATCCCTCAAAACCAAGAAAATCCCAAAGACACAAATGAGTCATGTAATCTAGGCCCAAAGCGAGACAAGGCAGAATTCGAATGAAGGAGGAATCAATCACTCAAATAACGCAATAAAACGATAAACAACTGTCAAACGAATGCAAGGAAGTAATCACAGAGTTGACTGAACCGATAAAAACCAAAAACTCCCAAGGGAGGCTCGACACACAAGAGCACCTAGATGCCCTAGGGCTAGAATGCGAAATCGATGGAAATGGACAAACAACCAAAGGAAAGAGGTCACAGTCAGTCAAACAAGGCTCCAGAACACTCAAGTAGTAAAAAAAAATGTAACCAAAACCAAAGATCAGGCTCAGAAAGCTCAGAAACAAGCAAACCCTAGCAGTCCCCGGCACTGGCGCGACTGTCAGGCTGAAACTAGCGCCAAAATGGAATTGGCGCCGGTGATACACAAGCAACCTGCGCCAATGGGCGTGACTGTCACGCTAAAAAGCGCGCCAGTCAAGTTTGCTATGGAAAAATAAAAAATAAGCAATCTAAGACCAGACCAAAGGTGTTGGAGCTCAAACCAAAAACCAAAAACACGAGAAGAGCCAACCTAAGAACTAAACAAGCAAGCAAAATCGAGAATCAACCGAAAATACAAGACAATAATCCAAATGTTCAGTTCATAAACTAAACCGGAGATTGATTGAAGAAGCATTGATCTAGTTCGCTAGTGCAGAGCAAAAGCGTTTCGAAGGCTATCTGGCTAACTTCAGGCTCCGTCTATAGTTTACAAAACAAACAACAAGCTGACTCCCCAGCGGAGTCGCCAAATTGTTGAAGAGGTTAATCTCCTCTGCAGACAGAGGCGATCCCTACTAGCCCAGATCGGGTCTAGCAACAATTGTTCACGCTATAGTGCAGGTTCCTAATTGCAAATAAACCAACTAGTGATGAAGGCTTACCTGGAATCCAACGCTGTCGCTTGTAGAGAAAGTAGCGTTCCCGTTCCTTAGCTCTGGCAGATCACAATCCTCACGATCTCCGTGATCGGACACCTGCACATGCAAGAAACAAAACAAACGCAAGCGTAAAATCCAGTATATGCAACTATATGTCAGTCAGAGAAGACATAACTCATCATCATAATTAACAACAAGAGTGGAACCATAACCAATAGTCGCTTATCATTAATCAATCAAAGAATAATACAACCATAGATCTGATGCTAAATTCTCCTTCGACGGGTCGTCAGCAGAACATGTCTCGATAAACCCTGTCAGGGATGGGACAAACCTCTCTCTCCGGATGTCTCGACAATGATCTCCTTGCTTGGATTTGGCCTTACGGGAATGAATCAAGGCTCTTGCAGCATTAGGCTCTTGGGAACTTGGAGACTAGCTTGCAAAGGAGATGAGCAAGCTTTTATAGATGGAGGAAGGGGAGTTGGGATCCCTACAATCATGGGATTGGCCCTATCCTCGAGGAAGCTTCCATGAGAGGTGGCAAACCACTTCCTCTACATGGAGATCCGTAGCCAAACCTCCCAACTCAAGATAGATACCAGTTTATGAATTGGTTAGGACGAAACTTCCGCCATTTAATTTTAAAAAACACTCCTTAAAATGGCTGGCGCAAGTGTGATTCTGGGACAGAGCGCCAATTGGCGCGCCCTCTTTGAAGGATTTCCCCCATTGGTGCGGGTATTGAACTGGCTGCCCGCTCCAATGCAAAAAGGGGTGTTTTTAGGGTTTTTCACAAGGAGTTGTCTTCAGGGCAATGATAGTACATGATCAGGGGAATGCCATGAAAGTGTTTTCAAGTCTTGTCTCTGCTCACAGGTCACGAAATGAGCCCTCCAATGTGCGGGATGGGGAATTGCAGGGACGGTGACAAATTGCTGTGTAACAATGATGATGGTTAACGTCCACTGAGACCAATCTTTGGTCTATCGAACCTAAAAAAAGAGTTATTTAATTTTATTTAAGATTTTATTCCTATGCTCAAAAAGCTTGGAGAGAAGCCTCCCGAGCTCACTATAATTTTGACATCTTAAAAGGCTAGGAAGGTCAGTATTGCAGCAAAGATTATGAAATTGAGCTCTAATGTGGTTGTACGCTGGGCAATCTAAGAGGAAGTGACTTTCATCCTTGATGTTGATATTCTCACAGAGATGGCAGATCCTTTCCATCCATGGTGTTTTAGGAACTGTCCAACGACCTGTTTCACTATGGAGCTCATGAGAGTTCGTTCTAATCTTGGCTATATTAATTTTCTTCTTTGAGCTAGTTAAAACAGAGAGATAATTTTGATCTTCTAAGGTGGGGTTTATGACCTCCTTATAATACCTTAATTTCTTTTAGCGGCTAGATCTTTCTCACACCACATTTTTTCTTTGAACTTAGAAGTAACAATTTTTTTAATGTTATTGATGTTTTTCAGTGCAACATTCTCATCAATCTCCCAATGGTTTAACCAGGCCCTGGTGTCTTTATACCAACCTTGTTTAAGCCTTAGCTGGTTTTGGCTGGAATTTAAAGCTAGCTTAGGAAGTCTATGGTCTCCTATGCTATTGAGCTTGTGCTTGTACAACAGAAGCCTAGTCATAGCTAGGCTTTCGATAGGGGAAAGACCCACTTCTATAAGGAGAATAGGATAGGGTGTATTGCTTTTAATTTTAAGGTTATACGTTATAAAATGCTTCTGGATTTGCTCAATCTTTCTCCAGGATTCTCTAGAGATGCTGCAACCCCAAACCTCACATCCATATAAGATAACAGGAGTGACTAAAGTTTCAAAGAGGAACTTCTTTCTATCCCACATTATGAGGTTTGTCGTTTTACAATTATTTTCAAAGACCAAAATAAGCTTTCCACCCCCCATTAATCCTTTTCTGAATGCTATAGTTCCAGTTGAGCTTGTGATGAATATCAATTCATAGGTACTTATAAGAAGACACTTCCTCCAAGTTACTATTGTCATACATAAAATTAGCATAAGCGTCCTTCTTGGATTTGATAATCATAACTTTTGTTTTGTCAGTGTTAACAGACATACGCATGGTAGAGCAGAAATCCTTAAGAAGTCTAAGTTGCTTATCAAGATCAGATGGGCACCTTGCGAGAAGAACAATATCATCAGCATAGAGAAGAAGGATGATGACTATCCCAGCTAAGATCGTGCCAGCACATCCTGCTTTTTCTAAACAACCTTCTAGCTTGTCAATGTAAATGCCAAATAGGGTAGGGGAGAGGGGGCAACCTTTTTTAACTCCGATATTACACTTAATATCTTTCGACCACCCCTCATTGCTCTTTAACTTGGCAATTACATTCTCATATAACCTTATAGCGGCCACTCTTAGCTTGAAAGGAACATTTAGATCTTCTAATCTATTCCATAGGTTATTTCTAGGAACCGTATAAAAAGCCTTTCTAAAGTCCACAAAGTAACAAAAGAGATTGGATTTTGTAGAAATTATATACAATATGCATGTATATATCCGGACTCTCCTGATCTCACAATATTTATCTTCTTGCAAAATACAGAATCCCTCCACTATAATTCTTATGGAAATTTAATCAACAATTGCAAAACACATGAAGCAATAAAAACACACATAACACAGTTGTTTAACAGAAAAGCCTGAAGTTGAAAACCTCAACTATCATATATTATGTATCATGGAGATCATGTAACAATCTCATACAAAGCTTAGTACATCAAGCTCTCAGTACAATCAATCATCATACACTAATCAGGAAAAATCTGCAAATCCATGCACAAATCTTTGCCCTCCTGCTAGCGTGCCTCCACTGCGCAATCCAAGCTGATTACAAAGACCAATTCGATGCAATCCCACTCTTCTTGACTGTGTGATTATCATTGGCAATTCCAATGTATATATAGATGCAATTCATGCATCACTAGTAGTCACAACGGATAGTCTATCTCACCCTTTCACCTATCTCTGCACTGGGTCTCCACTGGATTTGACATGCACTGTAGTTAACTGCTGTATTGTTCAGTTGATTAATGAGTTATTATTTGTGAATTAATTAACTAATTAATTCACTCCACTCTCACTAGTGTATCATTCATTTAGACTAGATACAACTAGCTCAACTGAGTCTAACTGAGTTAAACTAAATACAACTCCATGAACTACTCTTCCAACTCTGTCATAAATTTTCCACTTCAGTTCTAACTGAGTCCTCCATGCATGAACTCCAGTAAAACCCTTAGGAATTCATGTGACTTTCAACCCACCGATTTGAAAATCTCGTATACCGAAATTAAGTGCTCCAAGAGAATAAGTTGTTGTTTAGAGTCTGATTATTATTAAGAGCTAATAATAATCGACATGCATCTATTTTTAGATCGACGATCTATAAATAGACTTCGCCCAATCTTCTAAAAATATAATTTCATCTATTTTTCACATTTGAACAACCATCTACAAATAGCATCCTGCAACTTATAGAATATGCTCACCATGTCTAAAAATAGACATACACCTAAAAATAGCCTGTGTGGGCCCCACCTAGTTTAGGTGATTATTTTCCAACTAGGATCAAGGATGATGTTTCAGGATGCATGCTTCACTGTTTCTTGTTGCAATATTTCACACTCCCTCTCAACAAGAAAGGATTGTATTTTCATGCGACATACAACTCCATGCATTCGCCCTACAACCTTTGCTGCAACACTTCCGAAACTGAAAGGCTCCAAACAACTCAATCAGTATAATGCATCTATCATCAAAGTCTTCGACTTCTTATGGTACCAACTACACATGTCTTCAGGAACCACTGCACTGTTGAACTCTGCACCCATGCACTCTGCACTTGCTATCAACTCTGAACCACGCTCCAATATCCAGCACTGTCACTTTGATCTGCCTGCATCAATCCAACAGATCATGCTACTACTACTCTGTGGGCACCTCGTAGCCAAGTTCAATTCATGAGATCCACACCATCTCAATGAATCCTACCCAGAAATATCCTCTTGGGATTACTCATGCATGTCGCCCCATCTCTCACCTGATGGTATAGCTGCATGCACTCCCTCTGCCCATCTGGCATGAAATTTCTCTGCATGAGTGGTTTCTCCCACTCCATGATCCTCATCTTATGGTTGCTCCACATATCAAAGTTCATTCTTACCTGCATGCAAATCAAACTCCATCTCAAGCTTAAATTGCATGGCTTTCTTGCACTTCCCAATAGTAGGAAGCTCCGTAGAAATCCCATCTACATCAAATCTATAAATATTCTTCTGCATCTCCAGTTGTGGCTGCTTTTCCACAACCTTCCGAGATTGCTTCGGCTGCATGCTGAGAGGCTCCTCAACCACCAAGTCACTAACCTCTCGCTTGCTCCTCGTGCTTTGCATGCATCTTGTAACTCGGTGCATGTAGATTCTGTTCGCGCACATTGTAAATTGTCCTCACAATGCACAATTTTCTAACAAAAGAGGATGATGACTATCCCTAAACCTAAGATCGTGGCAGCACAACCTTCTTCCTCTAAGCAACCTTCTAGCTTATCAATGTAAATGCCAAATATGGTAGGGGAGAGGGGGCAACCTTGTTTAACTCCGATATTACACTTAATGTTTTGCGACCACCCCTCATTGCTCTTAAACTTGCAATTACCTTCTCTTATAACCTTATAGCGACATCTCTCAACTCGAAAGGAACCTTTAGCTCTTCTAATCTATTCTATAGGTTATTTCTAGGCAATGCATCGAAAGCCTTTCTAAAGTCCACAAAGTAACAAAAGAGATTGGATTTTGTAGAAATTATATACAATATGCATGTATATATCCCATCTCCTCCCGATCTCACAATATTTATCTTCTTTCTAAATACAGAATCCTTCCACTATAATTCTTGTGGAAATTTAATCAACAATTTCAAAACACATGAAGCAATAAAAACACACATAACACAGTTGTTTAACGGGAAAGCCTGAAGCTAAAAACCCCAACTATCATATATTATGTATCATGGAGATCATGTAACAATCTCATAAAAATATTAGTACATCAAGCTCTCAATAAAATCAATCATCACACACTAACATAGAAGAAATTTGCAAATCCATGCACCAATCTCTGCCCTCCTGCTAGCCTGCCTCCACTACGCAATCCAAGCTGATTACAAAGACCAATTCGATGCAATCCCACTCTCCTTGACTGCGTGATTATCATTGGCAACTCCAATGTATATGTAGATGCAATTCATGCATCACTATGGTCACAACAGATAGTCTATCTCACCCTTTCACCTATCTCTGCACTGGGTCTCCACTGGATCTGACATGCACTGTAGTTAACTGCTATATTGTTCAGTTGATTAATGAGTTATTATTTGTGAATTAATTAACTAATTAATTCGCTCCACTCTCACTAGTGTATCATTCAGCTTAGATTAGATACAACTAGCTCAACTGAAGCCTGACCGAGTTAAACTAAATACAACTCCATGCTCTTCCAACTCGTCATAACTTTTCCACTCTCGCCTCTAACTGAGTCCTCCATGCAATAGCTCCAGTAAACCCTTAGGAATAGCATAATTCCTTCTGTCAGCTGTTGTGCCACATCTGCGCACTGAACTGAAGTGCTCCAAGAGAATAAGTTGTTGTTTAGAGTCTGATTATTATTAAGAGCTAATAATAATCGACATGCATCTATTTTTAGATTGACGATCTATAAATAGATTTCGCCCAATATTCTAAAAATAGAATTTCATCTATTTTTCACATTTGACCAACCATCTACAAATAGCCTCCTGCTACATATAGAATATGCTCACCATGTCTAAAAATAGACATACACCTAAAAATAGCCTGTGTGGGCCCCACCTAGTTTAGGTGATTATTTTCCAACCAGGGTGAAGGATGATGTTTCAGGATGCCTCCTTCACTGTTTCTTGTTGCAAAATTCAACACTCCATCTCAACAAGAAAGGACTATCTTTGCATGCAACATGCAACTCCATGCATTCGCCCTGCAACTCTTGCTGGAACACTTCCGAAACTGAAAGGCTCCAAACAACTCAATCAGTCTAATGTATCTATCATCAAAGTCTTCGACTTCTGCTTAGCTACTGCACATGTCTTCAAGAACCACTGTGTTGTTGAACTCTACACCCATGCACTCTGCACTTTCTATCAACTCTGAACCGCGCTCCAATATCCGACACTGTCATTTTGATTTGCTTGCATCAATCCAACTGACGTGCCATCGCTACCTGCGGGCACCTCGTAGCTGTGTTCAATCGCTGAGATCTACACCATCTCAATGAATCCTGCCCATAAATATATTCTTGGGATTACTCATGCATGTCGCCCCACCTCTCACCTGGTGGTATAGCTGCATGCACTCCCTCTGCCCATCTAGCACGAAATTTCTCTGCATGAGTGGTTGCTCCCACTCCATGATCCTCACCTTGTGGCTGCTCCACATCCCAAGTTTCACTCTTACCTGCATGCAAATCCTGCTCCCTCTCAAGCTTCAATTGCATGGCTTTCTCACACTTCCCAATAGTAGGAAGCTCCGTAGAAATCATCAAATCTATAAAGATTATTCTGCATCTCCAGTTGTGGCTGCTCCACAACCTTCTGAGACTACTTCTCAGGCTGCATGTTCAGAGGCTCCATTTCAAGCACCAAGTCACTAACCTCTGCTTTGCTCTTCAAAGCTTTGCATGCATCTTGTACCTCAGTGCATGTAGATTCTTGGCTCGCGCACATTGCAATTGTCCTACCGTCGCAAAATTTTCTAACAAAAGAGCTAATTTTAAATCGATGATATCTCCCTCATCCGAGCTCCGATTCAACCGATTTTTTTTTCAATTTGGGTATCTTTTCGCAAGGAATCAAAATATGCTATTTGTTTCTGAAAAAATTTCACCAAAAATTTCAGATATTCCCTACAAACTCGCGCACCCAAAAATTCTCGCTCTCATTCCATGTAGAAAATCTATAACACGACTCTGATACCATGTAGAAATTATATACAATATGCATGTATATATCCGGATTCTCCTGATCTCACAATATTTAACTTCTTGCAAAATACAGAATCCTTCCACTATAATTCTTGCGAAAATTTAATCAACAATTGCAAAACACATGAAGCAATAAAAACACACATAACACAAATACTAATGAAAGCTCTTGGTTTAAAACCCCAACTATTCATATATTATGTATCGTAGTCATGGAGATCGCGTAACAATCTCATACAAAGCTTAGTACATCAACTCAGCACAATCAATCGCCACACACTAATCGGGGAAAATTTGCAACCATGCACCGATCTTTGCCCTCCTCGCTAGCTCGCCCACCGCGTGTACCAAGACTATTATAAAGACCAATTCGATGCAATACCACTCTCCTTGACTGCGTGATTATCATTGGCAACTCCAATGTATATATAGATGCAATTCATGCATCACTAGTAGTCACAACAAATAGTCCATCTTTGCCTTTCACCTATCTCTCCACTGAGTCTCCACTGGAACTGCCATGCACTGTAGGTAACTGTTGTATTGTTCAGTTGATTAATGAGTTATTATTTGTGAATTAATTAACTAATTAATTCACTCCACTCTCACTAGTGTATCATTCAGTTAGATTAGATACAACTAGCTCAACTGAGTCTAACTGAGTTAAACTGAATACAACTCCATGAACTACTCTTCCAACTCTATCATAACTTTGTCACTTTAGTTCTAACTGAGTCCTCCATGCATGAACTCCAGTAAACCCTTAGGAATTGCGTAATTCCTTCAGCCCACTAATTTTACAAATCTGTATACTGAATTTAAGTGCTCCAAGAGAATAATTTGTTGTTTAGAGTCTGATTATTATTAAGAGCTAATAATAATCGACATGCATCTATTTTAGATCGACGATCTATAAATAGACTTCGCCCAATCTTATAAAAATAGAATTTCATCTATTTTTCACATTTGAAAAACCATTTACAAATAGCATCCTGCAACTTATAGAATATGCTCACCATGTCTAAAAATAGACATACACCTAAAAATAGCCTGTGTGGGCCCCATCTAGTTTAGGTGATTATTTTCCAACTAGGATCAAGGATGATGTTTCAGGATGCCTCCTTCATCGTTTCTTGTTGCAATCTTCAACAGATTTATCATTGCGGCATTCCTCCACAATGATCCTAAGCGTAACGAGGTGGTCCGTTGTTTAGTGCTGCCTTCTAAAAGCCGCTTGGCCTTTAGCTCGCTTACCTTCACTTTCAAGCCAAATGCTCAAATTCTTTTCCAAAATAATACCATATAACTTGGCTAAGAGAGGGTTGATCATAATTGTTCGATAATTATAGGGGTTATTTGTATCCCCACTTTTAAAAATAGGGATAATGAGGCTCTGAGTCCAAGGTTTAGGGAACCCTTGCTTGACCGCTTGGTTGAAAAGCTTGTGGATGTGGGGGATGAGGACAAGACCTCCAATTTTTAAGATTTCCGCCTGGTAACCTTCAATGTCTTTATCTTTCCCATTTTCCAGGCGTTTAACCCCAAAATCAATGTCTTCTAATGAGAAAAATTCTTTCGTTGTGAGCAGGGTTTCAAAATCCCTGGCATTTGGAGATTCATAAAGCTTTTTAAGATAGGAATTCCAGTCGTGTAAAGCAATTTTATTATTATCTTTAGTTTTCCTAGTTAGAATCTGCCTCCATAATTTCTTGGGAACCACCTTAGAGAGGTGTAAGAGATTCTCTTGCTTTTTACAAATATATTTCCTTTTTTTCCTTTTAGTTAGGGCTTTGTAGATTTTTATCATGTTAATTTTGAGAGATTCATCAACAACTTCCTTAATTGCTCTCCTCGCACTTTTACAATCTTTGTCATACCATGGGTTGGTTTTGCTATTTCTTTTATTACTTGAGACTTCAATTGAGAACTTGTTAATAGAATATGAGAGGGTTGTAGTAAAATTATGATAGAGGTAGTATATGTTGTCTATACTAGATAAAGGAAGCAAATTAGTTTTTAATTCATTTAGAAAGAGATCGTTTTATTTCTATCAAAGATTAAGTTCTTTTCACTATAAGGATTATCTTCTATGGGATCTCTGCATGACAAAATTGAGAGTTATGAGTAAAGGCCTATGATCAGAGTCAGGTTGGTGGTCGTCTAAGATGTCAAAATTTATTATTTCGTTGTATAAAGGGAGATCATAAATAACATAGTCTACCATGCTCCTGCTAAGCCCATGGATACATGTCATCTTGCTAGAATTGGGCCACTTCTTTAGACCGTTGCAAATTATGAGATCCTAAGCACTACAGAGCTTCATTAGCTCCAACCCAAACAAATTATCCCCGAGGTCTTCAAAGTTCCTTTTGTACCGGCTAGCCAAAGTAAGGTCTTCGTCTAACCAAAGAGGATTGGGGTTGGAATGATTACTTAGAAGAATAGCTTGGTTGCTTGAAGTTCGAGCATTAAAGTCACCCATTAAAAGGATATTACCTTCATTCCTTAGGCTAGAAATATCATTCTCTAAACCATTGTAAGGACTATTTTTATCTAGATTCTTTTTCTTATAGAAGTCAAAATTAATGGGGGGAAAATAAAAGATTGTTATGTAGGTGTTTTTATCATTAATGTCAGTAATCTCAATCCAACTATATTGGTTGTAAGGGTCGTTTTTATAAATCCTAGCATGGGGGGAGATGTTCTTCTTAATGTAGCAAGCTATGCCCCCAATGCCTCTACTGGAGGATCGCTTGTTCCAGGTAGACCATAGTGCAAAGCCATCTATGTTAGGGACCTTAGATTCTTCGTGCTCCCAACTTTCAACAAGCAATATAATATCAACATAATTTGAGATCCAACTTAGCTTGGGGCCTCTGTTCCATGGAAAGCCCCGAAAATTCCAAGAAAGAATTCGAAGCATGTTGAATTGCTATTTATTACTATCTTTTTGGTTTCTATCTCGAATAACGACTTTTCTATTTCTGATTATTGCCCATTTTCCTTCCTTCCTAGCTTCTTTTACCTTTTGAACCTCCTTTCTTAATTTTTCTTACTCTTCTGGAATGAAAATAATAGAGAGGGTTAAAACAAATTTCATTTAATAAATAAATAAATAACAATAAAATGAAAATAAATAAATAAATAAAAACTAAGTAAATAAATTACTCAATTAATAAAAATAAAATAAATGAATAAATTAAATAATACATTAATTAAATTAATTTTTTTATTAAAAAGGAGTTAAGAATTTTTTATTAAAAATAGGTTAAATTAAATTTTTTATTGAAAATGGGATAATAAATTTTTATATAAATTATTATTTAATTAAATTAAATATAATAGGGGGGTTAAATTTTTTAATTTAATAAATAAATAAATAACAATAAAATAAAAGTAAGTAAATAAATAAAATTAATTAATTGATAAAATAAAATAAATTAATTAACTAAATTATATATATATAGCAAGAGTCGGGTCCAGCTCTTACTTCATTTCCAACCATCATCGCGGTTAAGATTCTTAGCATGTCGTTTAATTTCGATCGTCTCTCTTAATTTCCTATGGTGGAAGTGATCTACCTTGGCAACGACCTTGGAGTCTTAAATACAAGCATGGTGACGAAATTTCTCCACATGCTCAACAAGAGCTGAGGTATGGGATCGATTGTGTCTAATATCTGCAACATGCTCCCAAATTCTCTGCCTAATGGATCGACCTGTTTCTCCAATATAGAGAGTTCCACATGAACGAGGAATCATATAAACCTCTTTCATGTCCTTAGGGTTGATAGGGTCCTTAACTGACCCAAGATAATTTCTAATAATGCAGAGAGGTTGATGGTTGCCTCAATTTTTAATTCCATCAAATTCACGATGGAAGTGGAGGTTGATCGTTGCCTCCCTTTCCTTGATATCCTTCTCTCAAGGAATGAGGATGGTTCCATTTTTCACCGGGTTTTTCGCAAGAAGACTCACACGAAACAGTACCTCCATGTTGATTCCCATCATTTTCCTACTCATAAATTTGGTGTCCTTTGTACTATGGCGGCTCGTGCTCTTAGAATCTTTGATAGCAACTCCCTAGAATCATAGAAGACCCATGTTCTTGATGTTTTTGAAAATAATGGTTACAGTAAATCCCATGGTCTTAAAGCCTTTCGAAAGGCATATAAAGGGTTGAGTGGAAAATCTTCTCGGGTGGATCCTATTTCTAAGGTCCATCTCCCGTTTATCCAGGGGACAACAGAGAAAATTGCCCATGTCCTTAGAAGAATTAACGTCTCTGCCTCTTTCAAACCTCTTTGCACTATTAGAAATTCTCTTGGGTCAGTTAAGGACCCTATCAACCCTTAGGACATGAAAGGGGTTTACATGATTCCTTTTTCATGTGGAACTCCCTATATTGGAGAAACAAGTTGATTCATTAGGCAGAGAATCCGAGAGTATGCTGCGGATATTAGACATAATCGATCCTGTACCTCAGCTCTTGTTGAGCATGTGGAGAAATCCTATCACCATGTTTGGATTGAAGACTCCAAGGTCATTGCCAAGGTAGATCACTTCCACCATAGGAAATTAAGGGAGGCAATCAAAATTGAACGACATGCTAAGAATCTTAACCGCGATGATGGTTGGAAATTAAGTAAAAGCTAGACCTGGCTCTCACTAAGTAATTTTGTTTATATATATATATAATAATAATAAAAAAGAGGGTTAAAAATTTCAATTTAATAAATAAATAAATAAATAAATAAATAACAATAAAATAAATGTAAATAAATAAATAAATTAAATTATATATAATTTAATTTATTTATTTACTTACATTTATTTTATTGTTATTTATTTATTTAATTATTTATTTATTAAATTGAAAATTTTAACCCTCCTTATTATAGTTTAATTTAATTAAATAATAATTTATATAAAAATTTCTTAACCTTTTTAATAAAAAATTCTTAACCCATTTTTAATAACAATTCTTAACCCCTTTTTTAATAAATTTTTAATTTAATAAATTTATTAATTTATTTTATTTTTATTAATTGATTTATTTACTTTTATATATATATATATATATATATATATATATTTTTTTTTTTTTTTTTAATTTTCATTTTATTGTTATTTATTTATTTATTAAATTAAAAAAAAATAACCCTCCCTATTATATTTAATTTAATTAAATAATAATTTATTGACCCATTTATAATAATAAAAAAATAATTTAATTAATTAATTATTTAATTTCAATTCATAACTAACTCATTTTTATTAAAAATTTCCTAACGATTTTTAATAATAATTTATTTATTTATTTATTTTTAATTTGATTTCTTAACTAACTTCTAATGGCTAGTTTTTAACAGTCAGTGTTAACGACTAGTTTTTAACAACTAGTTCTTAACGGCTATTTCCGAACAATGATGCATCTCCTCTATTTATTCATTAAGATCGATTAGTTTCTCCACCTTGTCCCGAGAATGAACCACGCCCCACTTTACTACGGACATTCTTGACCATATTTTGTTACAATACCATGGCTTACTAATATTACATGCAACAAAAAACATAACTCATGTTTATATGGCACATGTTGATACCACATTTTTTCAATCAATTAATTTAACTATCCTAGATCCATCTTAACCCTCGATCTATCAAGCGTCGAGAGGGAACAAATTTCTCGAGGTGCAAACCTTTTTTTTAGTGCAAAACTTGAGGAAAGGTTTCAGGTTTGCACCTGGAGAGATTTGATCCCTCTCAACCCTTGATAGATCTAGTGTTAAGATGGAATAATATCTATATTTGTATCAATGTGTCTATTTCTTATTCCCTCTCTCTATCTCACCCCTCAAACATACACACTCTCTCTCTCCATATGATCTACGGTTCAGATGGAATAATATCTATATTTGTATTTGTGTCTCTTTCTTATTCCCTCTCTCTATCTCACCCCTCAAACATACATACACTCTCTCTCCATATCTATCCTTCCCTCTATCTATCTTCCCCTTCTCTCTCTCTTCTCTTCCCTCCCCCTCTCTCTCTCTCTTCTGGTTATATAATCCAGTGTTAAATTACACGCCATAATCATATAACATATGAACTAACCTAAAAGTCCACAATTTAAAAGTATAAGTGACCAAAGTATAAGTATAATTCAATGTTAAATTTGGTTACTTGGTTATATGACATAGTGTTAGATTTTATCACCTATGCCTTTTAGGTTTTGAGTTTTTGTGTAAATTCATGTGTCTTATGATTGTGGCATCATTGTGCGTCATTTTTATGCTATCATTTTTTGGTTGGAATATAGTTAGAAAAGATACTACGCAAAAGCAACTTTGATGGGTCAACCTATGTGAACATGGTTAAAAGCGGTGTAAACCAATCGTCAATGAGAATTGATGATAAGGGCTAGATAAACTGGAAAAACCGATATAACTTTCGAGATTATATTTAACTAGAAGCTAATGAATTCAAAGCCAACGTTCTGGATTGGAAGGTAATGAGATAACCAGGTGCACATTTCATGATAATATTGAGTGTGTTTAGTTGTAGAAAAAATAAAATTACATTTAATAAAAATAAATAAACGCTTGATTATCACACAACGAGTCCATAGGATACTCTAGTGTGTTGTTGCCCATGTGATTTACTTTTTCCTTGTGATTAGATTTACTCATTAAATTTTAGTGGTTGATAAAGCCATTTAAACTTGTAACATTTTTTTGTTATTTTGTTGAAATATCAAATTCAAGAAATTAAAAGTTTTATTAATATTAAACTTTGTTCAAATTTTTAATGATCTTAGTTAATTCAAAAGTGGACAAAAACTCACTAGCATCATCCATCAAACAAGGCTTCATGGTAAATTTTTTTTTATGTTGGATTCATTTGATCTACTTTGAAGCAAAGTATATTTGTGAATATAAGAAAAGGTTTTTTTTTTTTTTTTAAGTTATATGATATTTAACATATTATGGGTTTTCTTTAATTATTTGAGTTGTGATAGAATTTGTTGGGTTTTTATTAATGATGTTTGCATTTAAGATGTCATTTTATATCATAGTATAGATAAATTGACATTGTCTTTTTTGGTCAATTAACAAAGATTTTTTAAATGGATGATTTGTTGTTATTAATTGAAATTGTGAAATTTCATGTGCAAATGGCATCATCCTTTATCTATGGTTATTATCTAAATATTTTATGTTTTAGCTTTTTTTTAGTATATTTTTAAGTTAGTTTGCCCAAAATCTAGCAGGGTTTTGTTAGATTTACAAGTTTGAGGTACGAAATATCCATAATCCAAGTGTTACAAAGGTTTTTTAGAGCGTTGAATCCACTTATGTATTCGAAAATGCATTTTCAACAACATGAAACCATGATTTTGCCAAAGATTTATTGTTGGATTCCAGTGAACAAAAAATAAAATAACATAGAAGAGTTGGACTACACCCTATTCATGGTACATGTAATGCTTTGACACAATAGCTTTTAGGTGTGGAAAACTACAATTTGTGAGTGCGCGCCATTCATCATGTTTTCACCTTTTCAAACTGTGGGTTAAATCACTGTTAATCTTGAATTGTGGTGATAGTAAGCAACGGAACATAAAGGATGCATATTAGGGAAACATGGTCAATGCCTTTATAATCATCAACCCTATTTTAATCCCATCCATATGGACAAATATTAAATGATATTGACAATGGCTTATTGCATCTCTGAAAGTGGGGTGATTTTAAAACCCATAACAAGGTTTAAGTCTCTCTAATGACATATGCGTGCTTATGCTTGTGCGTGTGCTTGTCATGGCCCCTTACTTGTGAAAATGGTGGGAGCCATGTGCAAGTCATGGTTAAATTCTATGGAATAGATCCCCCTTAGCAACCTCTTAAGAAAAGGATTATGAATAGATTGTTTTGTGCTCATGACTAGCATAGTAATCTCCTAAAGTTGGGAAGAGGAAACTTATCGCATTTGAATAAGAGGGGACACCTAAAATATATATGTTGAATAGAATGGGATGTTAAAATTCAATAAGCCCTATATTTGTCCTATGACCAGAATTAGCACATAAACACACTAGGAACTTTTAACAACAACTTTGAACAGTGGAACAAATCACCAGTGAAATTAACAATAACACACAAGAATAATAGCCCAAAACTTGTCTTATAAGTCCTTTAATAAAACAATCTTAGGGCTCTCGTAAGAGGGATCATGGCTCTTCAAAAATCCCTGATACAAATGCATAATTAAATACAACACAATATGTCATTTGATTGAAATCTAGGGCTTGAGATATATTCCATCATATCTTCAATTTGCCCAATAAAACAAGGACAAGCTAATCAACTGACATGTTGTTTGTTGTCCCTTT
>CM076576.1:885190793-885268125 GCA_034641835.2 Pinus albicaulis
GTTGTGAAACCAGCTCCAAAAATAGAAGAAAAGAGATATCAACGCCTTAGAAATAAGCCACTTCGAGGGGGCAACCTCCGATACATTACATGAATGAACAATTCTTGGATGATTCAAATTACAAAACCTCCTTTCTATATATAGGAGTCCATGGGGCCACAATGTAATCCTATTGGGGCCACAATGTAATCCTAGCCGACCTAACAATAATAATTTAAGGGCACAATAATAACAATATGGGGATTACGGGGGTACAATAATAACAATAAGGGGGTTACACTAACAACAATAAGGGACTATACTAGTAATATAGGGACCTAACATGCCCCTCTCCTTCAAACAAGTGTTGTCCTCAACGCTTGATTATTTCTTGATGCTTCTGTATAAAATTCTCATCCTCCCATGTGAAATATTTTATAGGAAAGTTCTTCCACTTCTTGAGATACTCTGAAATTGATCGTACTTGTTGAGTTCTTGTTTCTATGACTGGTTCATAACTTCTTTCGATGTGATGTTGATCTTCCTGTTGTTTCATTAGATTCTGCACCAAAGTTGGGTTATTCTTTGAGAGTTGGAGAACTTGTTGTTGATGCTCGATGTGATCTTCCACTAATTTATCATCCATATTTGCTATTATTTGATCCTTCAAACCATCCAACTTAGCCTCCATTTCTGCTTTTAAACCATCTATTTCATCTTCAATTGCTCTTCGTAAGATTGAAACTTGTTGCACTTGGTACCATAATTTTGATATCTCATACTGCAATACTTCCTCTTCATGGGTCATAATATAGCTTTTTGAGGGCTTAATGGCTATGAAATTATCTTTTGGAGCCATTATATAACCCAAATACTGATACAAATTCTAAAATATTCCTTTGGAATCGCTTCAATTTCTTTTTCAAACAAACGTTATGCAATTTTAAAAACCAAATACACACCTTTCTCTTTCTTTTGAGGAGCTAGATATTGAAATTACATTATCTCTATAATTGCAGCACTTAAATATCTGAATTTTGGTACTGACGTATCCCACTGAATTATCTTTCGAATGTCACAGGTCTGACCTAATTTGGATTCTCCAAGACAAAGTTGTGTCCAATCTCCCACAATGACCTAATTATGGACTAGTTCAGTAGATCGAACTTGTACGACTTGCCACGTGTCACTGTTTTGTCCTTTGTCTCTGAAATTGATATCCGACAAACCAAAGTTTGTGTTCTTGCGACCACTTTTTACGGCACTCCAATCCGATGCTCAGAGAGAGAGTTATTGAAATTTTCCCACGATCACCTATTTGAGATGAAATTCAGGAGCCTGAAAAAGCACTACCTTCCACAGATCATATCTCCCAGAATATTGTGAACCAAGCTCTGAAATGTTTTGACGAATTTCCTCAGGATTTTAGCTTCGCACCATATGAATTTCCGATTCTGAACCTTCGTAGAAACAAAGTTATAGCGAAAATGCCTCGATGACCTGTTTAAAAGCCTGAAAAAATACCTAACTTCCACAGATGATATCTCCAAAAATATTGCAAACAAAGCTCTGAAATTTTTAGGAGATCTTCCTCAGGATTTCGGCTTCGTACCATAAAAATTTCAGCTTCTGAAACTTTGTATAAAAAAAGTTATAGCGAAAATTCCACAATGACCTGTTTGGAGCAGCGAAACCCTAGAATCCCAAGCTCTGATACCAAATGTTGTGTAACCAACTCAAAAAGAGAAGAAAAGAGATATAAACGCCTTAGAAATGAGCCACTTCGAGGGGGCAACCTCCAATACATTACATAAATGAACAATTCTTGGATGATACAAATGAACAGAACCTCCTTCTATATATAGGAGTCCATGGGGCCACAATATAATCCTAGTGGGGCCACAATGTAATCCTAGCCGACCTAACAATAATAATGTAAGGGCACAATAATAACAATATGGGGGTTACAGGGGTACAATAATAACAATAAGGGGGGCTACACTAACATAATAAGGGGCTACACTATTAATATAGGGACTTAACATACCCTTTCGAGATATAATTCCGGTGCCAATTCAGGGAAGTCCTCTAGGTTGGCTAGGTCATGATTGTCAAATTTGACCGTGTCGAGCTTGCAAAAGGATTCTCCAATGATGGGGACCTTGCCCAGAATCAGAGGCATCTGCAAATAGATTCGCATCCCATCGAGATTCTTAGGCATGTGCACCGAGGGCGTGTGAAGCCGAACATATGGTGGTAGCCATTTTATTGGTTCCGCAATCTGAGCTTCCTCCTAAGCAGACATAGGTCTCTTTGATGGGTTAGGCAAATGTGCCCGGGGCACCGTTTGGGGAGACTTCACATTCTAAGTGTTGTGTAACCAACTCCAAAAAGAGAAGAAAAGAGATATGAACGCCTTAGAAATAAGCCACTTCGAGGGGGCAACCTCCAATACATTACATAAATGAACAATTCTTGGATGATTCAATTTACAAAACCTCCTTTCTATATAGGAGTCCATGGGGCCATAATGTAATCCTAGTGGGCCACAATGTAATCCTAGCCGACCTAACAATAATAATTTAAGGGCACAATAATAACAAAATGGGGGTTACAAGGGTACAATAATAACAATAAAGGGGTTACACTTACAACAATAAGGTACTATACTAGTAATATAGGGACCTAACATGCCCCTCTCCTTCAAAAAAGCGTTGTCCTCAACGCTTGAGTAGCTCTGGGTGCTTCCGTATAAATTTTTCATCCTCCCATGTAGAATCTTCAGTGTATAAATTCTTCCACTTGATGAGATACTCTGAAATTGATCGATTCCGTAGTTGTCGAGTTCTTGTTTCCATGACCGCTTCTGGTTCCAATATGATTTTTCCTTCCTCATCAAGTTCTAGCAATATTGTTTGAACTGGAAGATTTTCTCCTATAACCTTCTTTAAGCATGAAACATGGAAAACTGGATGTACTCGCGAAGAAGCAGGAAGCTCCAATTTGTATGCCATAGTACCAATCTTTCGCAACACCTTGTAAGGACCATAGTACTTTGGCGATAATTTATTATCCTTCTTTGCTTGCTTGAGGGACATTTGTTTGTATGGTTGTAGCCGTAAAAATACCCAATCTCCTACATCAAAACTTCTCTCGCTGCGATGTTGATCTGCCTGTTGTTTCATTCGATTTTGTGCCAAATTCAGGTTATCCTTTAAGAGTTGGAGAACTTCTTGCCGATGCTCGACGTGATCTTCCACTGCTTGAACCTTCGAATTTTCCCTTAAAGATGATGTGATCGATGGTGGATGATATCCATAAAGTGCCATAAATGGGGTCATTTTTGCTGCAGCATGGAAGGAAGTGTTATACCACCATTCAGCGAGAGGTAACCACTTGACCCATTGTGTTTGTTTATCAGATACAAAACAACGAAGATATCCTTCCAAACATTTATTTACTATCTCAGTTTGACCATCAGATCGAGGATGATAAGATGAGCTATGAGCTAATTGAGTACCCAAACAAGAAAATAACTCCGTCCAAAAATTTCCCGTAAAAATGGGATCTCTGTCGCTCACAATAACCCTTGGGCTTCCATGTAGCTTTTGAATTCCGTCCACAAATGTAGTAGCAACTGTACTTGCTTTAAATGGATGAGATAATGCACAAAAGTGTGCATACTTGGTAAGTCTATCAACTACCACCATGATGACATTCTTTCCTTCAGACTTAGGTAAACCTGTGATAAAATCCATTGAAATCTCCTCCCAACGCCGACTTGGAATGGATAAAGGTTGTAGAAGTCCCGGGGTCTTAATTGTCTCCACTTTATTCTGCTGGCAAACCAAACATTCCGCCACAAACTTTTGAATATCAGATTTAAGGCCATCCCAAAAAAATTCTTTCTTCACCCTGTGGTAAGTTTTTAAAAATCCTCAGTGTCCTCCTAAAGGAGAAGTGTGCAATTCCAGAAGAATCTTTTGTTTTAGTTGGGAATTCTTACAAAGATATAAGCGATCTTTGTACCATAAGGAATCATTTTTCCAACTAAATGTATCGGATGTACTAGGATCTTGCTGCAACTTTTGAATGAGTGTCCATACATCTTTGTCCTTCTTCCATTCATCTCTTGCTTCGGTTATCCAATCCGGTTGGATAATAGAAACGGCACAAAGCAATGCTTCCACCTCTTCATTCTTTCTTGAGAGTGCATCTGCAACAACATTAAGCTTTCCTTTTTTGTAGATTATTTCAAAGTCATAACCCAACATCTTTGTGACCCATTTTTGCTGCTCTTCTAAAGATAGTCTTTGTTCCAAAAAGTGTTTCAGACTATCATGATCAGTTTTTACCTTGAAGTGTCTTCCCATTAGGTAAGTTCTCCATTTCTTTAGTGCATGCAGTATTGCTAACATTTCCTTCTCATAAATAGGTTTCTGTAAATACTTTCCTTTGATTGGACGACTTTCAAAGCAATGGGTCTTCCTTCCTGCATTAAAACTGCACCAATTCCATTTCCTGAGGCATCACATTCCACAATAAAGGTTTTTGTGAAGTCTGGCGTAGCTAAGACCGGTGCTAGGCACATTGCCTCTTTAAGATGTTCAAGGCCTTAGTTGCTTCAGGAGTCCATGAAAATGCATCTTTCTTCAATAATGTTGTTAGAGGTGCTGCTATTCTCCCATAATTCTTAACAAACTTGCGATAATACCCTGTTAACCCGAGAAATCCTCGCAACCGCTTTATGGTTGTGGGAACTTTCCATTCCTTAATGGCTTTAATTTTGTTAGGGTATACTTTAACACCCTCGTGAGATACAATATGACCCAGATATTCCACCTCTTGTACTCCAAAGAAACATTTGGATTTTTTTGCATATAATTGTTTCTCCTGCAATAGTTTGAGCACCCCGTCAACATGTTCAACATGATCCTTCCAAGACCTGCTATAGATTAGTATATCATCAAAAAATACTAGCACAAATTTTCTAAGGAAGGGTTTGAAAATGGAATTCATCAACCCTTGAAATGTAGAAGTGCATTGGTAAGGCCAAAAGGCATGACCAAAAATTCATAATGACCCTCATGAGTTCGAAATGTTGTTTTTGGAATATCTTCAGTCTTCATTCTAATTTGATGATATCCTTAACGAAGATCCAACTTGGTAAAATAAATTGCTCCATGTAATTCATCCAATAATTCATCAATCACAGGAATGGGAAATTTGTCTTTAATGGTGAGCTTATTGGGCTCCCTATAATCTGGACACATTCGCCATGATCCATCCTTCTTGTGTACCAATACTACAGGAGCAGAGAAAGAACTTTGACTGGGTTGAATTATACCCGCCTCTAACATTTCTGCAATCATACGTTCAATTTCGCTCTTTTGGAAGTAAGGATATCTATAAGGCCGATGTTTGGAGGAACACTTCCTGGAATCAAATGAATAGCATGATCATGATCACGAATAGGTGGGAGTCCTTTGGGAGTTTCAAACACCTTGGAATGATTGTCCAAGACTTGTTGGAGATCTGCAGAAATAGATGATTTTGATGTTGGAACTTCTAGTGAGCATAATTGTGCAATTACGCCTCGTTGTTCTTTCTTTAGAAGCTGTGCCATTAGAGCTTATTATCCTTCCTGGCTTCCCTTCAATACCCCGTAGTTCGACTTCCTTTCCTTCTGAAAAGAATTTCAAGAAAAGTTCTTGAAAATTAAAAGCTACCGTCCCCAAAGATTGTAACCATTGTACTCCCAGTACAACATCAGCACCTCCCATAGGAATGGAAAGCATTGGACTAGTCAACACATATTCCCCCATGGTTAGCTTGATGTTATGGCATTTTCCAGAGCAATTTATAGTTCCTCCATTCGCAACCATCACTTGACATTCTGGTGCTGGGTATAGGAAACAATTTAATTCCTTGGCTACCTTACAATGAATAAAATTATGGGTGCTACCTGAATCAATCAACACTATTACCTTTTCTTCTTGATCTGTCCTGCTATCTTGAGAGTTTGAGGAGTGGTAATTCCTGCCAGTGCATTACATGATATGGTCGGATTCATTTCTTCCTCTTCTAGGGCCGGTTCCTCGTGTATATCCTCTTCTTGTTCATTTTCTTCTTCTTCTTCACAATCTATGTAAAATAATTTCTTTTCAGCACACTTATGACCTTTAGTGTATTTGCTATCACAACTGTAGCAAAGCCCTTTTGCTCTTTTTTCTTCCAATTGTTGTGGTGTCAACCTCGTAGGTTGTGGAAATCTAGGCGTAGCAACACTTCCTTCTTTATAGAATTGAGTGGTAGGCTTCCTTGTCGCCATAATTTTACATTCAACTTTTCTTGCCAACCCGAATGCCTTCTCCAATGAATCAGGTTCCAAAACGCGAACTTCATGTTGGATGTTATCCTTTAAAGTGCCTATGAAGAGATCAATCCTGTGTTCCTCTAGAATATCAGTTACCCTTATATTCAATTTTTGGAAGTCCTCAATGTGCTCCCCCACTAAACCCTTTGTTTGAGATTTATCAATTGGCTAAAGAAGGTGTTGCTCTTTGTATCCTCATAATGTGCTATCATTTCCTCCATAAAAATTGACCAAGTGACAAATTTTTTACGGGAGCAAAGCCATCGATACCATACAAATGTATTTTGTTCTAAATGTAAAGTTGCAATGCGTACCTTTTGTGTGTTTTGCACATTATGGAGATCAAAATATTGCTCCATCCGTAGTATCCATGTTACAGGATCCTTTCCATCAAACTTCCTCATATCCATTTTTGGAATATGGTGGTTCTTCCCACCAACATTCGAGTTTATGAAATCACGATTAACATTTATTTTGTTCTCATCATGAGGTTCTTCTCCTATATTTCCGCCATTAGGAATCATTTCCGGTTTTAAGCTTGTCATCAAGCCTTCCATGTATGCTTTTAGATCATTCTTCATGTTTTCTATGTTGTCTTTCATGTCATCCATCTTAGCTTCCATGCCCACTTCCATGCCATCCATCTTAGCTTCCATGCCATTCATCTTAGCTTCCACGCCACCCATCTTAGCTTGCACACCATCCATTTTAGCTTCCACGCCTTTCTTCAAACCTTCCATCTTTACTTCCACGCCATCCATCTTAGCTTCCATGCCTTTCTTCAAACCATCCATCTTCACTTCCACACCTTTCTTCAAAACTTCCATTTCATTTTTTGCTGCTCTTTACGAGAGTGAAATTTGTTGCACTTGTTCTTGTAATTTTGATAGATCATGTTGCAATTCTTCATCTTCATGAGTCATGGTAGAGCCTTCTGAAGGCTTGATGGGTGTTGAATTATTTTTAGGGGCCATTTTAGAATCCAATATTTATATCTATTCTACAAGATGCCCTTGGAATCAATTCAACTTGATTCTTCAAACAAGACTTATGCAATTCGGAAAAAAAATACACACCTTTTACTAGCTTTTAGGAGATCGATATTGAAATTGAATTATCTCTGTAATTGAAAATCTTCTATATCTGAAATTCAGCCCTGTAGTAGCCCTCTGAAGCTTCTTTCAAATGCCACAGGTCTGACCTGATTTTGATTCTCCAAGACAAAGTTGTGTCCAATCTCCCACAATGACCTAATTCTGGACTGGTTCAGTAGAGCGAACTTGTACGACTTGCCACGTGTCACCGTTTTGTCCTTTGTCTCTGAAATTGATAGCGAAGAAACTAGAGGCCGTGTAATTGCGACCAATTTTGACGGAAATCTATTCCAATCTTCAGAGAGAGAGTTATTGAACTTTTCCCACGATCACCTCTTTGAGATGAAATTCAGGAGCCTGAAAAAGCACTACCTTCCACAGATCATATCTCCAAAAATATTGCGAACCAAGCTCTGAAATTTTTTGACGAATTTCCTCAGGATTTCAGCTTCGCATCATATGAATTTCAGACTCTGAACCTTCGTACAAAAAAATTTATAGCGCAAATGCCACGATGACCTGTTTATGAGCCTGAAAAAATACCTAACTTCCACAGATGATATCTCCTCAAATATTGCGAACCAAGATCTGAAATTTTTAGAAAACCTTCCTCAAGATTTCAGCTTCGCACCCTAAAAATTTCAGCTTCCGAAGCTTCGTAGAAAAAAAGTTATAGCGAAAATGCCACGATGACCTGTTTGGAGCAGCGAAACCCTAGAATCCCAAAGCTCTGATACCAAATGTTGTGTAACCAACTCCAAAAAGAGAAGAAAAGAGATATGAACGCCTTAGAAATAAGCCACTTCGAGGGGGCAACCTCCAATACATTACATAAATGAACAATTCTTGGATGATTCAATTTACAAAACCTCCTTTCTATATATAGGAGTCCATGGGGCCATAATGTAATCCCAGTGGGCCACAATGTAATCCTAGCCGACCTAAAAATAATAATTTAGGGGCACAATAATAACAGAATGGGGGTTACAAGGGTACAATAATAACAATAAAGGGGTTACACTAACAACAATAAGGTACTATACTAGTAATATAGGGACCTAACACTAAGGGGAGGTGTGTGGCTTTCCTCCAACCCATTTCGCAGTCCTCCCCTGCCCTTGCTTCTGTGATTTCCCCTTACCCTTATTATTTTCAACCTGCTTTCCCTTTGTTGGCGTGGACACAACCTCTTCAACTTCAGGGGTGACCTCTTCAACCTCATCAGTGGAGACCATGGTCTGCGATGATTAAGCCAGATTAGTTGTTGTCATTCTCGCTCGGAAGATATATTCAGGATTGCTACTATCAGAAGGAGTAGCTCACCCAGACATTAACAAAGCGCAATAGTCACTGAATTTTACGAAGCACAAACTGTTCAAGATGCATGGAACTGTCTTATGACCTCCCCTCCTACTTTTATAGCCTTGGGTGGTGACCAATGGTTGGGTGAAGTTTATCTAAAAATTACCATCAAGGAAATGGTAAAAAATCTTCGGAAATCGCCTCATTAATTGCCGGCCGCCCGCTCCTTTCAACAGTAATTTTTTTTTTTTAACCCAGTTTTACTGTTCCAACGACTAGTTTTTGCAGCTGTATATTATCCCTGTGCTGCTAGCACACCTCCTACGCTCCCATCGCACCCCTGCGCTCCTAGCGCACCTCTGCGGACCTCCAGAGCTACGATCGATCCCTACACATACCACGGTCCACCCTACGTTTGTCCCCCTGCCTGCGCATATTCCACCTCCTACAACTACTCCGACCATATAGTCATTTGATCTGGTATGGCTTTAGCTGACTGCCATTGACATATCTTGGTACCATATCACCGGGCAGTGTGGCTAACCGGACAACTCCTCCATCAGTAATTTCCTTTACCACATAGGGACCTAGCTAGTGCTGATGGAAACTCCCTAGGTGCTTCGAAAATTGGCTATCGTATAGCAGGACAAATTCTCCCTCCGCAAAGATTTTTTTTTCTGAATATGTCGATCATGCCATGCTTTTTCCTGGGCCTTCTAAACTTGCTGATGGAAATTAGCAATGAAACGATCTTCCTCTAAGACCACGAGCTGCGCTAACCGCTCCTCCATGATATCAGGCTCCGCCATGTTCGTAAAGGCTGCGATGCACATGCTAGGAACAATATACTCCATGGGCATAACGGCCTCCTTTCCATAAACCATCCGAAACAGTGTTTTCCTAGTCAGTTTCTTGCAGGTGGTTTGATAGGACCAAAGGAATGACGGGATGCGCACGTCCCAGTCACTACAATCGACATTACAGACCTTGGTCAGTGGATGTTCCAAGATTTTATTAAAAGCTTTTGATCGTTGGGAGACTACATGCAGTCTATGTTATCCTTCTGCAGGGTCTAGAGGGACTATCACTCTCGTATCCTCATTGTCAAAAACCATTCTTCTTTTCTTTAGGTTGATAATGCCTCCCACGTCTATCGCCCAATCTAGTCCTAAGAGCGCAGGATAAGGGTCCGCATCTTCCACAATCTGAATGACTTCAAAATCTGCACGTACCTTAACTCTTGCGATATCTACCATAATCTTTGACAGCCTCCCCAATGGTATGATTTTCTATTGGTTAGCCATGCATAGCTATATAATGGACCATTCCAGCTTAGGTTCTCCCATCCGCTACCATGTTTTCTTGGGAGGTACGTTTGCATCTGATGTTGTGTAACCAACTCAAAAAGAGAAGAAAAGAGATATAAACGCCTTAGAAATGAGCCACTTCGAGGGGGCAACCTCCAATACATTACATAAATGAACAATTCTTGGATGATACAATTCACAAAACCTCCTTTCTATATATAGGAGTCCATGGGGCCATAATGTAATCCTCGTGGGCCACAATGTAATCCTAGCCGACCTAACAATAATAATTTAAGGGCACAATAATAACAAAATGGGGGTTACAAGGGTACAATAATAACAATAAGGGTTTTACACTAACAATAATAAGGGGCTATACTAGTGATATAGGGACCTAACATGCCCCTCTCCTTCAAAAAAGTGTTGTCCTCAACACTTGAGTAGCTCCGGGTGCTTCCGTATAAAATTCTCATCCTCCCATGTAGAATCTTCAGTGGGTAAGTTCTTCCACTTGATGAGATACTCTGAAATTGATCGATTCCGTAGTTGTCGAGTTCTTTTTTCTATGATTGCTTCAGGTTCCAATATGATCTTCCCTTCCCCATCAAGTTCTGGCAATACTGTTTGAACTGGAAGATTTTCACCTATAACCTTCTTTAAGCATGAAACATGGAAAACTGGATGTACTCGCGAAGAAGCAGGAAGCTCCAATTTGTATGCCATAGTAACAATCTTTTGCAACACCTTGTAAGGACCATAGTACTTTGGTGATAATTTATTATCCTTCTTAGCTTGCTTGAGGGACATTTGTTTGTATGGTTGTAGCCGTAAAAATACCCAATCTCCTACATCAAACTTCTCTCGCTGCGATGTTGATCTGCTTGTTGTTTCATTCGATTTTGTGCCAAATTCAGGTTATCCTTTAAGAGTTGGAGAACTTCTTGCTGATGCTCGATGTGATCTTCCACCGCTTGAACCTTCGAATTTTCCCTTAAAGATGATGTGATGGATGGTGGATGATATCCATAAAGTGCCATAAATGGGGTCATTTTTGCTGCAGTATGGAAGGAAGTGTTATACCACCATTCAGCAAGAGGTAACCACTTGACCCATTGTGTTTGTTTATCAGACACAAAACAACGAAGATATCCTTCCAAACATTTATTTACTATCTCAGTTTGACCATCAGATTGAGGATGATAAGATGAGCTATGAGCTAATTTAGTACCCAAAGAAGAAAATAACTCTGTCCAAAAATTTCCCGTAAAAATGGGATCTCTGTCGCTCACAATAACCCTCGGGCTTCCATGTAGCTTTTGAATTCTGTCCACAAATGTAGTAGCAACTGTACTTGCTTTAAATGGATGAGATAATGCACAAAAGTGTGCATACTTGGTAAGTCTATCAACTACCACCATGATGACATTCTTTCCTTCAGACTTAGGTAAACCCGTGATAAAATCCATTGAAATCTCCTCCCAACGCTGACTTGGAATGGATAAAGGTTGTAGAAGTCCCGGGGTCTTAATTGTCTCCACTTTATTCTGCTGGCAAACCAAACATTCCGCCACAAACTTTTGAATATCAGATTTAAGGCCATCCCAAAAAAATTCTTTCTTCACCCCGTGGTAAGTTTTTAAAAATCCTGAGTGTCCTCCTAAAGGAGAAGTGTCCGATTCTAGAAGAATCTTTTGTTTTAGTTGGGAATTCTTACAAAGATATAAGCGATCTTTGTACCATAAGGAATCATTTTTCCAACTAAATGTATCAGATGTCCTAGGATCTTGCTGCAACTTTTGAATGAGTGTCCATACATCTTTGTCCTTCTTCCATTCATCTCTTGCTTCGGTTATCCAATCTGGTTGGATAATAGAAATGGCACAAAGCAATGCTTCCACCTCTTCATTCTTTCTTGAGAGTGCATCCGCAACAACATTAAGCTTTCCTTTTTTGTAGATTATTTCAAAGTCATAACCCAACATCTTTGTGACCCATTTTTGCTGCTCTTCTGAAGATAGCCTTTGTTCCAAAAAGTGTTTAAGACTATCATGATCAGTTTTTACCTTGAAGTGTCTTCCCATTAGGTAAGTTCTCCATTTCTTTAGTGCATGTAGGATTGCTAACATTTCCTTCTCATAAATAGGTTTCTGTAAATACTTTCCTTTGATTGGACGACTTTCAAAAGCAATGGGTCTTCCTTCCCGCATTAAAACTGCACCAATTCCATTTCCTGAGGCATCACATTCCACAATAAAGGTTTTTGTGAAGTCTGGCGTAGCTAAGACCGGTGCTAGGCACATCGCCTCTTTAAGATGTTCAAAGGCCTTAGTTGCTTCAGGAGTCCATGAAAATGCATCTTTCTTCAATAATGTTGTTAGAGGTGCTGCTATTCTCCCATAATTCTTAAAAAACTTGCGATAATACCCCGTTAACCCGAGAAATCCTCGCAACTGCTTTATGGTTGTGGGGACTTTCCATTCCTTAATGGCTTTAATTTTGTTAGGGTCTACTTTAACACCCTCGTGAGATACAATATGACCCAGATATTCCACCTCTTGTACTCCAAAGAAACATTTGGATGTTTTTGCATATAATTGTTTCTCCCACAATAGTTTGAGCACCCTGTCAACATGTTGAACATGATCCTTCCAAGACCTGTTGTAGATTAGTATATCATCAAAAAATACTAGCACAAATTTTCTAAGGAAGGGTTTGAAAATGGAATTCATCAACCCTCGAAATGTAGAAGGTGCATTGGTAAGGCCAAAAGGCATGACCAAAAATTCATAATGACCCTCATGAGTTCGAAATGTTGTTTTTGGAATATCTTCAGTCTTCATTCTAATTTGATGATATCCCGAATGAAGATCCAACTTGGTAAAATAAATTGCTCCATGTAATTCATCCAATAATTCATCAATCACAGGAATGGGAAATTTGTCTTTAATGGTGAGCTTATTGAGCTCCCTATAGTCTGGACACATTCGCCATGATCCATCCTTCTTGTGTACCAATACTACAGGAGCAGAGAAAGAACTTTGACTGGGTTGAATTATACCCGCCTCTAACATTTCTGCAATCATACGTTCAATTTCGCTCTTTTGGAAGTAAGGATATCTATAAGGCCCGATGTTTGGAGGAACACTTCCTGGAATCAAATGAATAGCATGATCATGATCACGAATAGGTGGGATTCCTTTGGGAGTTTCAAACACCTTGGAATGATTGTCCAAGATTTGTTGGAGATCTGCAGAAATAGATGATTTTGATGTTGGAACTTCTAGTGAGCATAATTGTGCAATTACGCCTCGCTGTTCTTTCTTTAGAAGCTTTGTCATGACATTAGAGCTTATTATCCTTCCCGGCTTCCCCGCAATACCCCGTAATTCAACTTCCTTTCCTTCTGAAAAAAATTTCAAGAAAAGTTCTTGAAAATTAAAAGCTACCGTCCCCAAAGATTGTAACCATTGTACTCCTAGTACAACATCAGCACCTCCCATAGGAATGGCAAGCATTGGACTAGTCAATACATATTCCCCATGGTTAGCTTGATATTATGGCATTTTCCAGAGCAATTTATAGTTCCTCCATTTGCAACCATCACTTGACATTCTGGTGCTGGGTATAGGAAACAATTTAATTCCTTGGCTACCTTATAATGAATAAAATTATGGGTGCTACCTGAATCAATCAACACTATTACCCTTTTTCTTCTTTATATGTCCTTCTATCTTGAGAGTTTGAGGAGTGGTAATTCCTGCCAGTGCATTACACGATATGGTCGGATTCATTTCTTCCTCTTCTAGGGGTGGTTCCTGGTGTATATCCTCTTCTTGTTCATTTTCTTCTTCTTCTTCACAATCTATGTAAAATAATTTCTTCTCAGCACACTTATGACCTTTAATGTATTTGCTATCACAACTGTAGCAAAGCCCTTTTGCTCTTTTTTCTTCCAATTGTTGTGGTGTCAACCTTGTAGGTTGTGGAAATCTAGGCGTAGTAACACTTCCTTCTTTATAGAATTGAGTGGTAGGCTTCCTTGTCGCCATAATTTTACATTCCACTTTTCTTGCCAACCTGAATGCCTTCTCCAATGAATCAGGTTCCAAAACGCGAACTTCATGTTGGATGTTATCCTTTAAAGTGCCTAGGAAGAGATCAATCCCGTGTTCCTCTGTAAGATCAGTTACCCTTATATTCAATTTTTGGAAGTCCTCAATGTGCTGCCCCACTAAACCCTTTTGTTTGAGATTTATCAATTGGGTAAAGAAGGTGTTGCTCTTTGTATCCTCATAATGTGCTATCATTTTCTCCGTAAAAATTGACCAAGTGACAATTTTTTTACGGGAGCAAAGCCATTGATACCATACAAATGTATTTTGTTCTAAATGTAAAGTTGCAATGCGTACCTTTTGCGTGTTTTGCACGTTATGGAGATCAAAATATTGCTCCATCTGTAGTATCCATGTTACAGGATCCTTTCCATCAAACTTCCTCATATCCATTTTTGGAATATGGTGGTTCTTTCCGCCAACATTCGAGTTTATGGAATCATGATTAAAATTTATTTTGTTCTCATCAGGAGGTTCTTCTCCTATATTTCCGCCATTAGGAATCATTTCTGGTTTTAAGCTTGTCATCAAGCCTTCCATGTATGCTTTTAGATCATTCTTCATGTCATCCATGTTAGCTTCCATGCCGACTTCCATGCCATCCATCTTAGCTTCCAAACCATTCATCTTAGTTTCCACGCCTTTCTTCAAAACTTCCATTTCATTTTTTGTTGTTCTTTGCGAGAGTGAAATTTGTTGCATTTGCTCTTGTAATTTTGACATGTCATGTTGCCATTCTTCATCTTCATGAGTAATAGTAGAGCCTTCTAAAGGCTTAATGGGTGTTGAATTCTTTTTAGGGGCCATTTTAGACTCCAATATTGATATCTATTCTACAATAGGCCCTTGCAATCAATTCAACTTGATTCTTCAAACAAGACTTATGCAATTCGGAAAAAAAATACACACCTTTTACTAGCTTTGAGGAGCTCGATATTGAAATTGTATTATCTATGTGCTTGAAAATATTAGATATCTGAAATTCAGCCCTGTAGTAGCCCTCTGAAGCTTCTTTCAAATGCCACAGGTCTGACTTGATTTTGATGCTCCAAGACAAATTTGTGTCCAATCTCCCACAATGACCTAATTCTGGACTGGTTCAGTAGAGCGAACTTGTACGACTTGCCACGTGTCACTGTTTTGTCCTTTGTCTCTGAAATTGATAGAGAAGAAACTAAAGGCTGTGTAATTGTGACCACTTTTGACGGCACTCCAATCCAATCTTCAGAGAGAGAGTTATTGAACTTTTCCCACGATCACCTCTTTGAGATGAAATTCAGGAGCCTGAAAAAGCACTACCTTCCACAGATCATATCTCCAAAAAATATTGCGAACCAAGTTCTGAAATTTTTTGACGAATTTCCTCAGGATTTCAGCTTCGCACCATATGAATTTCAGACTCTGAACCTTCGTACAAAAAAATTTATAGCGCAAATGCCACGATGACCTGTTTATGAGCCTGAAAAAATACCTAACTTCCACAGATGATATCTCCTCAAAATATTATGAACCAAGATCTGAAACTTTTAGACAACCTTCTCAAGATTCAGCCTGTACCCTAAAAATTTCAGCTCTGAAGCTTCGTAGAAAAAAAGTTATAGTGAAAAATTCCACGCAGACTCGTTTGGACACACAAACCCTGTAATCCCAAAGCTCCGATACCAAATGTTGTGTAACCAACTCAAAAAGAGAAGAACAGAGATATAAACGTCTTAGAAATGAGCCACTGAGGGGGGGAAACTCCGTTTACATTGTTATGTGCCCAGAACAATTCTTGGATGATACAATTCACAAAACCTTCTTTTCTATATATAGGAGTCCATGGGCCATAATGTAATCCCTAGTGGCCACAATGTAAATCTCACTCGACCTAACAATAATAATTTAAGGGCACAATAATAACAAAATGGGGGTTACAAGGGTACAATAATAACAATAAGGGGTTTACACTAACAATAATAAGGGGCTATACTAGTGATATAGGGACCTAACACAACCAATGCATATCAGCTATGACATTGATGAGGAAAGCCTAGAAAATTTGAAGGTAAGTGAAGAATCTCTGACTCTTTGTTCTACTTCATTTCAATCCATTAGAAATAAATTTCGTGTGATTGGAAATCAGTAGCCTTTTAGTTTTGATGTTGATGTTGGGGAAAATAATGAACTTCTTGAGCAAGTTGTTAATGAGAAGCATTTCCCTGAAATGGCTGAGGAAAGTCATCGTACATAGAATCCCTCCTTTAACTCCTGGACCTAGCCTCAATGAAACCACTGATTCAAATGTAAGAGGGTTGAATGACACCTGAGTTATGCCCCCCCTCCTTCCATATGACTCACGCAGAGATTTTAATTATTTCATGATATTGATCCCCCTCACAGATTTCCACCCACGTCATTGTAATATGTTCAAAAAAGAGAGTAATAAGAATAAAAAAAATATACGTAATTTGTTTCCGCTGAATGACCACGCTTATTTGCTTTTGCTCTGCCTGCATCATCCCCTGCCGTACTGCTTGCAGCAATGATAAAGCCCTGAAACCAGGTTATCTTCAACTCAAGATACTGTTCTGCGATCCCCGCCACTCCCTCGTTATTTTGAGATAGCAGAAGATACAGCGCCACGCATTTTATTAAAGAAGATTTATAGCCACCACTGGTCATACCGCCAAAGAGAGGTTTTGCTCTTTGCTCTTCAGATTCACCACCAACGAATATCGATAAACCAAGATCATCAGGATTTTCTGCTGACATAATGCCAGGGTGAGTTACCACTGCGCCTGCTGCCGCCAGCATAAAACCAGACGAGGTTGAGCTCATGATTGCGCTCTTCGCCAGTTCACCCCACGCCGCCGCCGCCAGCCCCAGACGTTTCGGGAAAACAGAAGTCACCAGAAGAGATAGTGATAGTAGATAATAAAACCAGCCACGACGCATCCTGCGCCGCCAGCATCGCCCCTGCAAACATAATCCGGAAGGTTTCACCTTCACCGTCGGAAGAATTTACCGACGAAATTCAACCAGACCGAACATAGAATTTTCACGATATTAGGGTGATAATGGCTGTTCATTAGAGCCCGGGTCGACGCCAGACTCATATCCGGAACAGACGCCAGCCCCCCACGCCAGAAATTCTTTAAAGAGTGGCGTCGGGTAGCCCTGAATCACGCCCCTGCTGCCGCCAGTTTCGGTTTGCTGCGTTAACGTTCCGGCGTTTCAAAACGAGCAGCAGGCACTGCAGGCAACAGATTGCTTCTTGGCCCTGGCTGATTATGTTTTAGCCTCAAGTCAGAGTTGGGGAGAACAAAGCCGGAAGAAATGCCTTCACCTTGCTGTTTAGTAAAGACTAGTGGACAGCCCAAGAGGCTCCACAGCTCCCACAACTCTTACATGGACAGAAGTAACAGCATAGATATAGTTTTGCTGTCATGAAGACATGCTGAAGAATGAGCAGCAACAAGGCACTGAGCAGGCACCACGTAGCTGCACACTGCCAGGAAATGAGGTTGAAGCAAACATGTCTTTCTCGATTTTGGAGATCATAAGCCTAAGAGAACATCAAAAGAAGGAAGAAGGATCTGCCAAGTGCAAGTAAGGCATCGGTCTTCAAAACTCGCAGATTTGGAGCTCGAGGTCCCGGACACCTCCCCGAAAGGAGCTGCCCTCCCCAAGGGGAGCCACCGTTAGCTTCAAATACACTTACTATCTATAGATGACTAAATATTGTTCTAGATTTTTAAAAACAAAATTTCTCGAATATTGTGAGTTTTAGAAATTGCCTTTCATTATCCTTATAGAATTTTTTTCACTTCCCACCATTTTTCCATTCCATGGTGACCCCCGCCACTCAAAATCCTTATGGGCTTATGCCACTCTTTCTCCATCCTTTTTTCCTACCCATAACCTCATTATTTATTTTTCCTCCTCGCCCGTCACTCCACTTTCCATCTGTGTTACCTATAGCCTAACTCATTCCCATGGTCCCCAAGTTCCCTGCTACTGATTTCCATCTCCAAAACTATCTCTGTAGGCTCTTAGACAACTGGCAGCAATGGATTTTGATCTTTCAATACACCACTTTTTCACATTTTATTTTTACACTTAAAGCTTCCAAGGCTATTTTCTACCAAGATCATGGTCAAAGAACCCCCCACTAGGTCAATTAGGGTTTCAAATGTCTTAAGGTTATCATTGGCGTTTCAAACACTATTCTCCTTTACAAGAAGCCGCATGAAATGCATTGTATGTCAAATACATATTTACTCAAGAAAAACTAAAGAGGTTCAAAATAAAGACTATACATTCAGCTTTCCGTAGTTTGCACATGAGGAAAATGTTGGGATTTTTTAACACTCTCACAGAGTGTTAAGAGGTCCATTAGCCGAAGGAATTGGATAAGGCAGATGGTCCTGTCCTAAATGAAGACAACTTGCAAGATAAGAAAGAGAACCACTCGTCTTTGAGGAAACTAGGGTTTTAGCCTGATGGCCCAAGTAGTATGCCAAAACAAATAGATCACTTGTTAAATGACATGGAGGAAGCACACAAGGCTATTTCGTTTCAAATTGTAAAGTTTCCGACTTTAAACAAAGATGAATTTTGAGCAAAAGTGAGAGAGGCGCCCATCAGTGGGAACCAAAAAAGAAAATCATTCATATTTTACAATAGAATATGGTTTAAAAAGGTGCCTGTCAAAAATACAAGCATGTCATGGAGATTCGAGAATTGCCGCACTTCTAGAGTGACTTTGGTAAAACTGCTTTTCTCAGCAATGAGTGTCCAAATGACTTTCGATGTGGGTAAAATGACAACTAAACTGGAATATATTTCCAATGAGCTATCATGAGCTGAATTTTGGAGTTGGGTGAGACTCGTGGTTGTTTAACAAGATCGTATCTTCACCATCATTCACCACTCTTACCGCCTTGGGAGGATTACCTTTCTACAGCGTCAGCAACCCAATAAGAAAAATACAGTATATTTGGAAATTTTACATGATAAGATTTCCACTATCATGGGCCCAATGACACCGGGAAGGCTCTGTAAATTCCCTCAAATACGAGGTGCTACATGCTCAGGATTGAGCGTCGCACCTTGGGCTGTGAGGGCTTCCCAAGAAAATTAATCCCCTCGTACCACTTCGCAGCCCTTTTAAGTTTCTCCAAGGTTTTCTGTAAAGCTCGATAGAAAAAGTAGATGCCATACCATCATTATCAAGCATTTCGTGATTTATTTGAAAGAAATTGAAACCCTAAGAGGCTACCCTAAGGCTTGAACTGGCGAATCACTATTTTCCATTTCTTTATTTGCCCATAAAGAACATCGCCCTGCATACATCGTAAATTAGCAGTGGTTGCATTGGTTTAAATTTTTCATCCATCAAGGGCTCGACGTAATACTTAGCTCCTTACATTGCAAAAGCATTGACATTACATGCCCCTCCCTTCATCTCAAATTTCCATTAGTGCAAGGTATTTTCAAATCAAAGTTTGACATATCGCTGATTGCTTCAAAATTATTTAAATCTTCTCATTTCGCTTAATTTACACCCCTCAATCACTCACTTCATTCACTAGTATAATCGCCACCCATTACCCTTCATATTAGTTTCACAAAGAGTCCTAGGTTTTACTTCGTGTACAAGTGCAGTGGTCAAATGTCAGAAAGATAGGAAAGGGAAATGAAGAAGGAAGCTAAGAAGATGATGTCAGTAGGGCAGAGAAATTTGAAGCAAAGGACAGTGATGATGTGGGCAATGAAGTTATCAGTCATAAAAGTGTAGTGAGGGAAATGAGACACATATCAATGAGGCACATATAGGTGAGACTAAATCCAGTGAAGGAGAAAGAAGCAAGGAAAGGGAAAATGATAGCAATGAGGTAAATTTCAGTGAGGCAGATGCCCATGAGAAATCAAACAAATGAAGAATCAAATAGTGATGGAAGAGCAGTGAGGGAAATAAGGCCTATGAAAGATATGATGGAACAAATGAGGCTAAAAGACAAAGAAAACCTTGGAAAATTGGCTGATCTATATCTATAGTGCTATCCAAACACCATAAGCAAGGCAATTTCAAAATTTTGGCAACTTTTGACATTTTTGGTTTTCCGATCGTTTTTTAGGGGTTAAGGACACAACGCCCTTGGCGTTGCGCTTCTTCTTGGGGCATCCATTGAAGGCAAAATTTACATTTTTTGGTTCCTTAGGCCAAGTACATCACACTCACCAAGTTTCAGCTCATTTGGAGCAAGACTGTTCCTCCAAAAGGGCGAAAAACATGCAAAATTTCACCTTTCTGCCTTGTTTTTAGGGCTGGCGCTGCACCCTTAGCAGCCTTGGGAGAATGAGTTTTTGAGTAGGTAAATGGATTCCAATCAGGACAATAAAGGTATTTTTGGAAACTAGATCAGACAAAATTTCCTATGAGCTATCAAGGAGCTCATTTGGACACCGGGAAGGCCTCCAAATCTTGGTTACAAAACTGACAATTTTTCTAGGCAGGCGCTGCGCCCTTAGACCTCAGTGTTGCGCCCTTGCCTGCAGAAGTCCTGGGAGAATGCGTTTTTGGGCAGATAAATTAATTCCATTCTAAAAAATAATTGTAGTTTTGGAAACTAGACTGGACAAGCTTTCCAATGAGCTATCATGGAGCTCATTTGGACACTAGGAAGGCTCTAAATCTCTACTTACAAAACAGAAATTTTTTCCTGTGTCAAAGCTTTTTACTTCTTTTTGGGGAAATTTTGAGTGGTTTACATTTTTTGATTCTGCTCAAGGGCATCATAATAATAAAATTTTATATCAGCTTGGAGGTGTTTGTACCTCCAAAAGGTCAAAACATGCAAAATTCACCTTTCCCCGCCCAATTTTCGTGGCCGGTGCCGCACCCTTAGTAGTTTTGGGAGATTTGGTTTTGAATAGGTAGCCAAAACACAATCAGAAACCAAGGGAATTTTTGGAAATTAGACTTGACAAGCTTTCCAACGAGCTATCACGCAGCTCATTTCGACACCAGGAAGGCCTTCAAAACTTAGTTGCAAGATGACCCATTTTTCAAGTGCAGGCGCTACGTCCTTGGACCTCACTGCTACGCCTCGTCTTAAAGTCCACAAAAGACACAAATTTATGCGCTTAGCTGCCTTGTGTTTTTGGGAAAATCACTCCAAAGTTAGGTGTTAGGTTATTTTTCATTTATCACATTAGATATTTTTTGCCTTGGGCCTCGTATGGTCTTAATGGACAAAATGATATTATGAGCAATTAATGGCCTCCAAAACCCTAGAAGTTAGTGGTTTTGATCTTTCCTTTGCATGATAAATACTGCATGAGAGCCTCATTTTTCATGTTGGTTGTTGGTTGGTTGCTGAACTGGCATAGGCTCGAGTTGTAAGGAGTTTTTGACTTTTGGTGGCCTTCTATATTTTCGTTGGATCAATAAAATAAGCTACACTTTTGGCAGATTCATGAACATGGCTAATGTTTGATGTCCTTCTCTATTTTTTTACTTGTCATCTTCTGTTCTTACAACTTTGTTTCCACCTTTTCCTTGCATTAGAACATAAATTTTAGCTTAAGGTATGCTATCAAAGGCTCAAGTCCTGGCTCACTTCTGTTTATGCTTCTCCGTTGTGTCAGCTTTAGAGAATTCTTAATTGCTCTCTAAACCCACTCAAATTGCTTACTTCAAGAATGATTCTAATGGATTCAAGTACAAAGAGGTTTATGGTTAGCCTCGCCTTTGGAACCACTTTAAACATCGTTTTCGAGGTCTTTACTTTAAGTATTTTCAGTTAGGTTTAAGCTGAAGAGGTTTATGATTTTCTCCATGCCCTTCTATTCATCTTAAATGGTTGTTTTGAAGTTCCTTGTAGTTTGATTAAGAAATCTTAGGAGTTCCCTACTTCTTGATCATCACTATTGTTATCTTGCATGTTTTCTTTCTCTAAAGGTAGATAGTTAGAGAAGTTAGGAGTTCCCTGCTCTCTAGGGTTTACTGGATTGTTGTCTTGATGTCTGCCAGGGTTTGGTCAAAGTATGGTATGCCCTGTCTTTGGTTTTGTCTTCATGCATAATATTATTAGAGGCCTTTCTTGTGTTGTATTATTTGACAAATAATTTTAACTTCCTTTGACCTACTTTGTTCACAATTAATTGTTCACTCCACTCAATTTGCCTTGAAGATCCATTTAGCTTTATATACTTTTCCTCCGAAGCATCCGAATCCATCATGTACCTTTCTATACCTTTTGGTATGACCCATGCCCAAATGGTATAAACCTCTCCTACTCTATCTGTTTTGCTTGAAAACCCACCCAACCAATCAAAACAAACAAACAGACCCTAATATTTATAACTAGCCTAAAATCAAAACCCTAAAATCTATCAAGTTACATCTTTACACAAAAATAGAGATAGCCCTCTTCGAGTCCAGGAAGGCTAGGTCCTAGGACTCCAAAGACTAGTTTGATGTTACCCTTGTACATTTTCCCTTTCTAATCTAACAAATTACGGGGACATAACACAATCCATCCTTTCCTCTTAGATACAACCATGTTAGAAATCATGCTCTCGGGGGTCCATTTCTCTCTAGGGGCACTTACCCTAGAGGGAAAACTTCTTTTACCAATTATGCTGGATCGCATGATTTATATGCTGGGATGAATCCTTACCAAGGTTAACAACCGCTACATCACAATACTTATAGGAGGGGACCTCAAGGTTGGTTGATTAGTTCTCCTACTTATGACCCATTCAGTCAAATTCATAATCCATTTCTACCTTCTCTTAATTTACCAGATTTGGTTAAGTTGACCAACGACCCCATTAGACATGATCCCTAGTAGCCATCTATGCCCGCAAAATTTCTTTCTGACATACCCAAATTTGAAGGAAATCTTGGGGAGAATCTGTCTACTCGCATTACCACCTATCAACTATGGTGTTCATCCAACTCTTTAGTAGATGATTTGGTTAAACTTTGCTTGTTACAACAAATTTTGATCGGGGTTGCTACCAAATGGTGCATTAAATTGTACACCGCATCCTACAATAACTTTTCATCATTAGCCCAAACCTTTTTGACACACTTTTAGTTTCCTACGTGGTACAATATCGATTCCAATATCTTGTCAAACTTTAAACAAGATGATCCCATATTGATTTATTATCATATTCACGAATGGCTTCGTCGCAAGAGGTTGGTGAGAACCAAGCTTCCCGATAATATTTTATCCAAATGGTTCATTCGATCTTTAAGACCTCAGATTTCCAAATATATGTCCATGTTTAGGTTTGTCACTGAAGAGAAAGCTATCTTAGCTTCCCAACAACTGGATTTGATTTATTCATAGTCGGGCACGCTTTATGAAGTACTACCTAATGCTCCTAGGCCTTCGAATGACCCATTGAAACCTACTCCTGGCCCACATGCTGATGGTTTGAATGGGTCCATTTCTGATTCCATGAGCCAACTTGCTGCTCAATTTGGGCACTTGATCATTACATCGCAAGCCCCGATAAGTGCATCTGTCTCTAATAAAGAAAATTCTTCAGAGTAGTCTGTTAGCACAAGGAGTCACTCCTTGACTGCAAAAGGAGTAAGCCTTACACATCATAGTTCATTTAAAATTTTAAAGGGTTGTTTGAGTGGTGGGATGGATTCTCAAAGATTTTGAAATGTTTTTTATTTATTCTTTATAACTTTCATGCATTTGGAAAGATGTGGCAAGTATAAATTGTATGGGTAAACTGGTAGTATAGGGAGAAAAGTGTAACAAATGGAGAACATGGATAACTAATACCTATTCTAGGAAATATTCCTATCCTAAATCAGTCACACAACTATGATGATGTTTTTTTACACAAACTTTGTTTATGCAAAGTAAACAACATTCAGAATATAGATTTCACGTATAAAGTATTGCACAAATCCTTTATGAAATTTTCACTGACATGTTCTATAACACATATATGATTTGTAGAAAGTTGAAAGAAGATAATTTACTGTTAAATCCTTTAACAGTTTCTCACTCACACCTTACTAGTTGCTGCACTTCATATTTTAGAAGAAATTAAAAAAGAAAGAAGATACAACATACATTAGATGGTCCTTGAGTCACGAAATCCTCTAGCATGAAGTAAAAAAGGCTTTTTATTATATTCAGTCTTCAGGTAGACCAACATCCAACCTAGAAATGGTATTTACAAATGACATATATACCAAGAGAGGCACCAGATCCATCTCTTCTAAAAAATAAGGAAACATTACTCCTAACATTACATAGGTGTCAAAAGAGATTACAGTAATATCCCATCAAATTCTAAATGAAAGGACAAATGTAGAAGAAAGAAGAGAAGAAATCTGGGATGAAATGATAAGTGTGTTGTCATGTCGCCTCTTTTTCTGTTGATTTGTCTCCTTGTGTCTTTGCTCTTTAAATAACCATGTATCTTCATTTAATAATACCTCCAACAACCTCATAAACACCTTTCACCATCACTTGTTATATCCATTTGGTTTAGGGTCCTTATCCTTCCTTAACTGGCTCGGAAAATTTTCCTGACAGGTGTCAAAATTCAGTTAAAACAGGCGCTACCGGAAATTTTGGAAAAAACCTGTAATTGTGCAAAAACTGGAATGCTACCAGAATTTCTAGTAGTGCTTTGTTTCTTTTTAAAAAACTCAAAGAAAATGCTGAAAACCTATGCATACTTATATTCTTTGACATTTAAGTTGCTGTTCAAAATTGTGATTCATAAGCAAAAATGTATTTGTATCAAAAAACCTTTTTACCTTCCTTCTATGTGGGTTGCAGCTTCAACAAGCTTATCCAAGTCGGTTTTGCTGTCAGTAGCTGATCTGGATCTAGTTGTTCTTGTGGTTTCTTCCTTGACAGTGGCTTTCTCCTCCTTAGAACCATTTTGTACATTTCTTCTCTTTGAGGGCTCTGAGTGCTGCTCTTAAGGGGTTTTGTTTTTATTTCTCTTCATGGATTTTTATGTCTTTGACCCTTCAGATTTACCTTCTATATCAATGACCTCCGTCATTAAGCTTGGATTGTGTATAGCCTTGGACTTAAGCCTAAACTTGTTGTTGTCTCTGGTATGCATTTTTCTGGTACCAACAACAGGTTTGACTTCTTCTTTCTTCTTCTTACTACTGATCTCATATCCAACATCTTTGAGGAATTCTTCATCAGATTTTGTAGGTTGATACTCTTTCTGCATCTTCTGCCGAATATATCCTTCTAGAATTTCCGGTAGCATCTGCACTTTAGATTTCTCTGCAGTTGCAAATCTTCCTCTTTGGGCTCTGGTGTAGACATTAGGATACAGAGGAACAAGGGGCACCATTTTCATAGATTTGGGTTTATTTGTTGAGGAGCTCTCTCCTCTTTCCAACTTTCTCTCAGCCTTGAATGCAGAAACCTTTTCTTTCTTTCCCTTAGAATTATAGATGTTTTCCTTCTTGGCCTTCCTCTTTGTTATTTTTACAGGCTGAGGGTGTGCTTGTGAAACTAGAGGTGTAGGTGTAGGTTGGTCTACCCTGTAAAACATGAAGCAGTCCTAGGTTTGATTTCTTTTCCTTAACTCTTCTTCAGCTAGAACCTTGATGAGAGCTTGATGGTACAAGCTATGTTTTGAAGAAACAATATGAGTTTGGACCCTTGTTGACATCTTTGTTAGACTCTTCAACAAGAAGTATGGCAGATTTAAGGTCTTCATACCCGCAACATGAAAAAGAAACCTCATATGATAAAGAAACATAACGGTATACCTCCTTTCACAAGTGAGGCATATCTTGATAAGTTTAAGAGCTTCTGCCCAACGACTTTTGAGATAGCTTCTTGGAATTACCTTGGCCCAATTTGGATCTCTATGTGAAGCCTTGAGGAAACCATTGAGGTCTCCTCTAGTGATAACCTAACCTTTAAAACACCTCTCTCCTTCCTATGGAAGGTTAAATGCTTCAGCAATGGAGTCTTCTAAAACCTACAATGTAAGAGCATAGACTGTGGCTTCTTGTCCATTGAAAGAGTTTTCAAACTCTTGAGCTACGCCTGAGTGAGAGCTCCCTAACCTGTTGCACAAAGAATACTACCCTACCTGGATAAACAAGATTATCACCTTAAATTTTGCATCCACTAGGTCTGCACCCTGTGGCTCAATTCGTTTTATTTTCCAACCCGTTTTAGTCATCTTCAAAAATTAATGTCTCTGTCTCTTGAAACTAATATGTGGAAAGGCTGGAGGATTTTCACATTACAAGTGTTACTTGTATTTCCTTCTGAAATCCTTTTGAAATCTATACTCCTCCTCAAACTACAACTCTATGAAATTCAATCTCCAATAGCTACACTCTCAAATGATAATGCTCCTACTTTTTCGGTGGTTTTAAAACAATAACCATGGTTCATCACCCTATGAAAATCGATTTTCACTATGAAAAATATTCCTGACCATAGTGTGCACCACGTGATGGCCATTTACCTTCAGTTAGTTGCGTATCTTCGTATGGAATGCTACAAATGGCTTGAGGCAAGCAGATCTGTGACTGGCAATCACCTCCACTCTCTTGCTAATTATTTGCCGAAATTTGCCACAGCACTGTTGTGCAACTAGCCAAATGGTCATTGCGTTAAGTTTGATTATCCACGATCTCTTTCGTTTGGAAGACACGTACCTTGAAATGATATTAACTGACTTGGCTGATAGACAGGGCGAGATTAACGGTTGGGTGTATTACTGCGTGTTGAAATCTAAGCGTTACACGTATACCATGACTTGAATTAAACTAAACTGACTGCATATGACTCCTATCACAAGATATAAAACATTTAAAAAATATTTGAAATGTATTTACACTACTATTAAAGTCCAACAAGAAATTGCAACACACACACTAGTGTGGGACCAACAGGTCCTAGCGATACATTAGTGTGAAGGCCAATTTAATTAATTAAATTAGTGCAATGTCTAATTTAATTTTCCCTTAATTAAATTGGACAATAAAATGTAATATTATATCATGATCACTTGTAATAGTTAAATAAGTGTGATAAACTCAGTTAGCTCATGTATTTCGAGTTGAAGGTGGTTGGTGAGGCATGCAGAGTAATTCTATTAGTTATGGAGTTCGAATTGCAGTTGGTGCATTAGTTTAATGCATGAGAAATTAGTTAACTCAATTAGGTGAGTTAGAGTCAGTTGAACTAGTTGTAATTGTTTGTTTCACTAGTGAGAGATCAAGCGAATTAAATATTATTTAATTCACAATCAGTGATCTTCCATGTAACTGATGATTTACTATTAATAGTTGCATGCATGATAGTTCAAGTAGAGACCCAGTTGAGACAAAGGTTAAAGGGATGTTAACTATCAGTTGTCTGATTAGTAGGTTGCCTGCATGCAACCAGATATCCATTGGGTTTCCCATGATCCTTGCACAGTTTTGGAAGGCCAAAATTCCTAAAGAATAGGGAATGCATTCATCAGGAATTGCGTAAGCAAGGCAGGCTCTTTAGAGGTTGAGAATTGGCTAAGTGTTGGTCGATTTTGTCTGGGACAGTGTGAGACAATTGTGAGAGTGCAGGACACTTTTGTGATAAGAGTGCATTGTAATTGTTTCGTGATTCCATGGTGAATATACAATAGAATATAGAGGGGTTTTGAGCAGCAAGCTTTCCCCAAGAAATTATCTGTGTTGTGGTTTGAGTTAATTCTTTCTTTGCTTAATGTGATTGGCGATTGTGTTTATTTTCCGCAATTGATTTCTAGAAGGATTCAATATCTAGCTTTAGTACATTGCTTGATCAGATTGAATCCATTGATATACATATGTTTGTATAATTTCTACATGGTATCAGAGCACAGGAAATCACTATAGTGGAGGAGAAGTTCAGTTTGTGACTGAATATAATTCGAATTTGAAAAAGTATTCTTGGTACGACATGCAGATCAGGATCAAAATTGCTTTCAATGGCTTGAGATTGGAGTATGCACTCGAGGGTAGCTCTAACTTTATTGCATGGAAAGACAAGATGGAGGTAGTACTGGAGGACAATGGGTTGAAAGAATTCATTGATAATGATGTTCCCAAACCCATTGTAACAGATGCTACAAATCTTGATGCTTGGAAAAAGAAGGTTGCAAAGGCGAGGAGGATCTTACTAGATGGAGTATGAGACCACATTGTCTCAAGTCTCCATGGAAAATCCACACCGTATGCAATGTGGAAAGCTTTGACAGATCTATTTCAGAGCAGCAGTGATCATATAAAATTGGCACTGAAGGACAAGCTCAGGAAAATCAAAATGGAGAAAGGTGACACCATTCTAAAATATTTAACAAAGTTTTTCCAATGTCAGGATGATCTTGGGAGCGTCAGAATTACTTTCGCGAATGATGACTTGGTGAGCCTAGATCTTCTAGGATTTCTCAAGAGTTGGCATAGTTATCAGAACTCTGTCAATGGAAGGGAAAAGCTCATAGATTGGGAACGACTGTTGTCGGATTTGGAGCAAGAAGAATTTAGGCGAAATACCAGGGATGGATCTTCCTATAAGAATGATGATTAAGAATATTGTGATTTGGCTGCCAAGGCGAAGAAGGGGAAAGGAAAGAAATTCCATTCCAAATATGAGTCTGGCAAAGATGGGAAGAAGCGTGACATGTCCAAAGTGAAGTGTTTTCACTGTCACGAGCATGGACATTATGCCACTAATTGTCCACAAAAGAAGAAGAACAAGAATAGTTCAGGATCTACTGCAAATGAGGCTTTGGCCTCACAATTTGAGCTTGACTTCTCGCTCATTGCATGCATGGTGTCAAGTGCAATGGGATCGGTGTGGTACTTGGATAGTGGTGCATCATTTCATGTGACGGGAGACAAATAAGTTTTCAGTATCTTGGAGGAGAAGGACTTCCATATGCATATCGAAATGGGTGATGACGGGTGGTACAGTGCTACCGGGATTGGTACAGTTACCTTCCAGAGACAGTCAGGAAAACCCTTTCTATTAAAAGATGTAATGCATGTACCAGGCTTGAAGAAAAATTTGGTCTGAGTCACAATGTTGGAGGATAGAGGCTATGATGTTGTTTTTAGTGAAGGAAAGCTTTCCTTCGACACAAAGAAATAGGACAAGCCAAGAATATTGGGAATCGTGTGAAGAATCTTTATAAACTTGATGTAGATGGCTGCGCAACATTGATGGGTAAGGCAGAAAAAGCGGCGAGCCGGGATGAGGGTGAGTTATGGCACAAGAGATTGGGCCATCTACGCCATGGAGCCTTGAAGGTCATGCAGCAGATTTCTATGGGTCTTCCCAAGGGTACTCTTGCATAGTTTTACACATGCAAGGGATGTACTATGGGGAAGTATGCAAAGGCCACTTTTAACAAGAAGGAGAACCAAGCTTCGGAAATCCTTTAGAGAGTTCACTCAAACGTGTGTGGACCATTCTCTACTGCTTTGATAGAAAACCATAAGTACTATGTGATCTTTGTTGATGATTTTTCTAGAAAGTGCTGGATCTACTTCACACAGAAGAAAGATCAGACGTTCTCAAAGTTTATTGAGTTCAAAGCACAGGTGGAGAAAGACATGGGGAAGCATGTGAAGGCTCTTAAGAGCGACAATGGTGGTGAGTACATCTCCAATGAATTCAAGAAATTTTGTAGCAAAGAAGGAATTTGGAGAGAGTTGATTGCGCCTCATAACCCACAACAGAATGAGGTCACAGAAAGAAATAACAAAAAAATTATGGGTGCAACACGAGCAATGTCGCATGATCAAGGCCTACCATTGCATTTGTGGGCAGAGGCATGAAACACATAGATATTTGTGCAAAACCATTGTTCTCATCAGATACTTGGCATGAGTACACTAGAGGAGGATTTTACTGGTACGAAACTTGATTTTTCACATTTTAAGATTTTTGGCTCATCTGTTTATATGCATGTGAGCAAAGACGCCAGGAAGAAGCTTGAACCAACAAATGAGATTGGGATATTTGTGGGGTACAATGATACTCCCCACAACTATTGGGTGTATATTCCAAACAACAGAATGACTGTTGTGAGATGGGATATAAAATTTCATGAGGAGAAAGCCATGCGATTGTCCCTTGAGAGGGAGCTGTATTTGCATGTAGAGGAGGAACTGTTTGTTCCAAATAATGAACCTCAAGATGTGGAGAAACCACATGAGGAGGATCATGGAGTGGTAGAAAACACTCATGTAGAGCCATCCACCAGAAATGGTAGAAGGCGCACTGCGGAAGTTGATAGATTGAGAATTGATGTAGCAGAGAATGTAGGAGCCGCTACTTCACTGCATAGACAGAGATAGTCTCAAAACAAATTTACTGGATACATGGCTCTTATGAGCAACTGTATTGTGACAGAACCATATTCCTTTGAGGAAGCAGTGTAATAACCAAATTGGGTTGATGCTATGGTAGAGGAGTATGAATTCATCGTCAAGAACAGTGCATGGGAAGTTGTCCCAAGATCGGTCGTAAAATCAATGGTTGGATCTAGATGGATCCATAAGGTGAAGCAAGTAGCAGATGGGAGCGTGGAGAAGTACAAGGCCAGATTTGTGGCCCGAGGATTATCACAAGTTGAGGGAATTGACCATGAGGAGACTTTCACACTAGTCGCGAGGTACTCTTCCATTAGATCTATCCTTGCACTCTCAACGTAGATGGGGTGGCGCCTTCATCAAATGGATGTGAAAACTGCATTTCTCAATGGAGTTATTGAGGAAGAAGTGTACATAGAGTAGCCATAAGGTTTCAAGATATTTGACAATGAGTCACATGTGTTCCGACTCAAAATAGAACTATATGGGATGAAGCAAGCACCTCTTGCTTGGTACACTTGGATTGACAACTATTTCATCGGGTTGGGCTTCATCAAAAGTGAAGCGGATGCAAACCTGTACGAGATTGTGGTTGATGGTAAGCTCTTGATTATCGTACTTCATGTCGATGATCTAATTTTGATAGGTGATGAGCAACTGATAACTTCTTGAAAGGAGGATCTTGCAAGGGAGTTCAAAATGAAGGACATGGGACTCCTTCACTATTTCCTTGGTTTGGAAATATGGCAGCGGGATGGTGAGCTTTTTTTTTCTAAAGGCAAGTATGCCAAAGAGATACTGGGTATGTTTCACATGGAGAGATGTAAACCCATGGATACTCCTCTCCCAGGAAATTGGACGAAAGAGGATGCTACTTCAGGAGAAGTAATGGATGCTATTGTCTACAGGCAGGTAGTGGGTTCACTGATGTACTTGGTGAACACCAAACCAGACATTTTCTACACAGTTAACCAGCTGAGTCAAGCTATAGTTAAGCTGACCAAGCTCTTTTGGAAGTTGGGGAATCATGTCTTGAGATATCTCAGAGGCACTACAGAGTGTGGATTATGGTACAAACAGACAAAGGGAGTGAAGCTTCAAGGCTTCAGGGATGCAGATTGGGCAGGCAGTCCATGAGACAGAAAGAGCACATAAGGAGGGGATCTTCAGCATAGGATCGACAACAATTTCTTGGTACAGTAGGAAGCAGTGATCTGTGGCACCTAGTTCAGCCGAGGCAGAGTACATGGCAACAAGTCAAGCTGCATGTGAGTCCATCTAGAAGAGAAAGATCTTGGTTTGTTTGTTTGGTTCTCAGATGGATTCGACAATGATACATTGTGATAACTAGAGTTGCATTAAACTCTCGGTTAATCTCGTATTCCATGATAGGTCCAAGCACATAGACAACCGGTACCACCATCTCAAATATTGTTTTCAGAGACGCATTATGTTACTTCAGTACATTCCCATGGAGGATCAGGATGCATATATTCTGACGAAGGCACTTGCGAGGAGAAAATTTGAATACCATAGAGGCATGATCGGGGTGGAAGATAATCCCTTTCTTGTTGAGAGGGAGTGTTGAAGTCCAACAAGAAATTGCAGCACACACACTAGTTTGGGACCAACAGGTCCTAGCGATACATTAGTATGAAGGAAAATTTAATTAATTAAATTGGTGCAGTGTATAATTTAATTTTCTCTTAATTAAATTGGACAATAAAATTTAATCTTATCTCATGATCACTTTTAATAGTTAACTGAGTGTGATAAACTCAGTTAGCTCATGTATTTAGAGTTGAGGGTGGTTGGTGAGGCATGAAAATTAATTCTATTAGTTATGGAGTTCGAATTGCAGTTGGTGCATTAGTTTAATGCATGAGTAATCACTTAACTCTGTTAGGTGAGTTAGAGTCAATTGAACTAGTTGTAACTATTTGTTGCACTAGTGAGAGATCAAGTGAATTAAATATTATTTAATTCACAATCAGTGATCTACCATGCAACTAATGATTTACTATTAATAGTTGCATGCATGACAGTTCCAGTGGAGACCCGGTTGAGACAAAGATTAAAGGGATGTTAACTATTAGTTGTGTGATAGGTAGGTTTCCCACATGCAACCAGACATCCATTGGATTTCCCATGATCCTTATGCAGTTTTGGAAGGCCAACATTCCTAAAGAATAGGGATTGCATTCATTAGGAATTGTGCAAGCAAGGAAGGCTATTTAGAGGCTGAGAATTGGCTAACTGCTAGTCGATTTTGTTCGGGACAATGTGAGACAGTTGTGAGAGTGTAGGAGACTCTTGTGAGAAGAGAGCATTGTAATTATTACATGATTCCATGGTGAATATACAATAGAAGATAGAGAGGTTTTGAGGAGCAAGCTTTCCCCACGAAAATAGCTGTGTTGTGGTTTGATTTCATTCTTTGTTTGCTTAATTTGATTGGAGATTGTGTTTATTTTCAACAATTGATTTGTAGAAGGATTCAATATCTAGATTTAGTACATTTCTTGATCGATATACATATGTTTGTATAATTTATACAACTACAACATGTGGCTTCTCAAAAAGTGAATGCGCTTTTTCATTTATTTTTAGAAACAGAGGATGTTACTGGAATTTTCAGCAACATCGAAATAAAAGGAAATCAAACATAAATAGGAATATAATAGATTGTCCGAAAAGGCTAAAACAGGCGCTACCGGAAATTTCGGTAGTGAGATTTTTTTATTTTTTTTTGAAATTTTCAAAGTCTAATCCTAAAAAAAAAATTAAAATAGACTCATGACTTAGCAAAGAACTGTGCTAACATTGGCTCCATAGGAGATAGAGCTCTCCCTGTGAGGCTCTAGGAATCTTTTGTAGTTTCAGTGCCTTGTCATTGGGCCGTGGAGTCTTATTATGAATCACACTGGTATTTACAGTGAACTTAGGCCACCAATAGCCTTAGTAAAATATTTTTTAGAAAGCGTGCATTGAATGGGCCTCTAAACAATTCTGTCCCATCAATATGTTGCAACTCAAAAGTATTGTTCTGCAAAATATTTGATATTCTGAAAGCACCAAGCTATAAAGCATCAAATTTGGAATTCTTACCTAGACCTTGATGCTATCCATCCCGTTTCAGCACTAGATATCCAATATGAAAATCTTCTTTTATAGTTCCTCCATCAAAAACTTGCTTTACAACTTGCTGATAGTTTCTCACTAAATCATATAGTCGTTCTCGCTTTTGCTACACTTCTATGATCTGATAAATTCTCTTGGTCATATCATTTGGCTCAACTTCATGATCTTGCAGAAATTTAGCTATAGGAATGACCAACTGAACTGGGAAAAAAACATCAGTTCCATAAACCATTTGAAAACGTGATGTATTAATATACTTTTTGATTGTCATCCTGTCAACCCATAAAGAAAACTTTAGTTTTGAATCCCAGGCTTTCTTGTTTTTATCCAATAGTTTGGTGATGATTCTTACCAAAATTTTGTTTGATGATTCAACTAAACCACTCCCTTGGGGATAGTAAGCTGTAGAGTGAGTGAGCTGGATGCCATAATCTTCACAAAAATTTACCAATGGAGTGGCTTTAAAAGTAGCTGCATTATCTGCTACTAACCTTGATGGACATCCAAATATGGTTATGATTCCCTGCAAAAAATTAATGATAACTTTATGAGTAGCATTCCTAGTAGGTATTGCTTCAATCCATTTGGTGAAGTAATCAGTTGCAACAAGAATCCAACGATGTTGTCCACTCCATGGTGGATGAATTTCGCTAATCAAATCTAATCCCCATTATTGAAAAGGTGCAGAAACAACTACGGGATTGAGAGACAAATATTTCAAATGTTTCTTACCAGTGAACCTTTGACATTTTTCACATGCTCTCACCACAACACATACATCAGAAAATAAGCTAGGCCAAAAATAACAAGCTCACAATATTTTGTATGCAGTAATTTTCCAATAGTGATGACCTACGCACACACTAATATGCATGTCAAAAATAACTTTATTGGACTCATTTGTATCAATGCATCTCAACAAAACTCCTGTAGGATCTTTCCAGTATAAAAAATTATCTTTAATGCATAATTTAATAGTTTTCAACTTCAAATATCTTGCTCTAATTTTATCATAATTTGGAGGAGGTTTTAAATGCTACATAAAATAAATGATATCCTTATACCAGCTGCATTCAGAAAGCTTTACATCCACTACCATGCTATCTATAGGTTCAAAAATTTGCCCTTCAAATTTTTCATCTATGAAATTCAAGCCCAAAACTTTATAATTTTCTTCAGCTAGTAGTTTGGTTAATCATTGAACTTTGATTAGTGTAGTAGGCTTTATCTCTAAATCAAACTCAAGAACTTTAGTCACCCACTTACTTATTTTTCCATCAATATCAGGATGAACTAATATCTCTCTAACATCAAATGAAGGTACATAGGCAATAACTTGATCATGCAAAATATAAACTCTAAAATCCTTCAGAGTTTTAACAAATGCATAAGCATGCTTTTCCAACATTTCATACCTCAATTCTGCATCTCTAAGAGCTCTGCTGAAAAATGCTAAGGGAGCTTCCTTATTTTCTCAATCTTTTCGTAACAAAACAACAACAATAGTATCTTGGGAGGAAAATGAGAAGATCATGAAAGGTTTTGAATATTCAGGTCTTACCAACTGAGGTGCTTCAATAATAGCTTTTTTGATTAGCTCAAATGAATTTCTGGATTCAACTTTCCACTTGAATTCTTTGTCCTTCTTCAGCATGCAAGTAATATTCTTGGCCACTTTAGAAAAATTTGGAATGAACCTTCTCAAGAAATTGATCTTACCAAGGAAATATTGAACCTCTTTCTTGGATCTTGGAAGTGTTAAATCCTGAATTGCAATCACTCTTTTAGGATCAATTTTTACTCCATATTTAGAAACTATGTGACCCAACATCTTACCTTCCTTGAGAGAAAAATGAGACTTCTTTGGATTCAATGATATACCATATTTTTTGAATTTAAAAAATACTTGTCTCAAGTGCTAAAGGTGTTCTTGATCTGAAGCTGAAAATACAATAATATCATCCAAATAGATGAACAAGACTTTTCCCCTTTCTCCAATGAATGCAAAGTCCATAGCACGCTGAAAAGTAGCTCCAACATTCATGAGCCCAAATGGAATCTTTGCATACATGAATGTTCCCCAAGGAGTTGTGAAATCTGTCTTCTCTCGGTCTTTTGGCCAAACTGAAACTTCATTGTACCCAGATAACCCATCTAACATGGAAATTATGTCTGAACCAGTTACATTTTGAAGAATATGCTCCATCTTTGGCAATGGATAATTATGTTTCTTGGAGCATTTGTTAATATTTTTGAAATATACACATAGTCTGAATTCACCACTCTTCTATCTTACTAGAACTATATTAGCAACCCATTCTGAGTATCTCAAAGGAATGATCATTTTGGCATCCAAAAGTTTCTTCACTTCCTTCTCCATCACTGGTAGCAATAGTGGATTAATTTGTCTTAACTTATGTGGGAAAGGATTAGTACCATCCTTCAATGGTGTCCTATTCTCAATGATAGCTATATCATATGTATTAAGATCTTCATATTTTGAGGCAAAAATATCAACAAATTCACAAAACAACTTATGGTATTCAACCTTTCTTTTTTCTGATAAAGTTTTTGACAACTTCAAATACCTCAGTTCTTTTTTTGTGCCCAAATTGAAATCTTCCAATTATGTTTCTGTTTCAGCCAAATTTGGTTGACTGCGACATCATTGTGATCAAAGAGCTTCTCAAGTGGGATTAGCCCCTTGGGAATGTTATTGGTAGGCAGTTGAATGATAGGCTGATCAACAATCTGTTTTTGTAGATTTTTGGTGTCTTGCAAATCAACATCATCCTTCATGAAATCTTCATCTTGATCAATGTTTAGGAAAACAAACTCTTCAGCAGCTTCAATGAATCTTCTAATTTACTGATGATCCTAAAAAAATTTCCCATGCTTGACATTATCAGGAATGTTAGGTCTGAACCTAACTTCCACTTCATATTTAAGCTTCATAGATATTGAAATCTTGAATGAGCTTGCTGAAATAGAAAGTGAGTTAGCCAGAATATTACTTTATCTTGGAACAAAAGAAATGTTAAAACCAAGAATGAGTCTTCTACAATAATACATACTGCATTCTAGTAATATCTGAGTCTGGGATGCTTAGCTTGATAGACATTTCTGATTTGCTGAATAATAAGTTCAGCATCTCCAAAAACATAAATTTATGAGATATTCATATCTTTTTGCTGCTTTTAAACCAATTAGCAGAGCTTCATAATTAGCCACATTGTTAGTTGCATCAAATTCAAGTTTGAAAGAAAAAATGGAAATTTCTTTCAAAGGAGAAATGAGAACTATCCCTGCACCAGTTCCTTCTTTAGAACATGAGCCATCAAAATACATTTTCCATAGCTGGGAACCTTCATGACTAATCTATTTTTCAGCAGGCTTTAAAATCTGAAAATTTTCTATAGATAGGACAACATTATCCATATGTAAAATGCTTGAACCAACATCAGTTGTTCTAGCATAAATTGGATGATTACTGGGGTCTTTGCTGTCACTCATGATAGATGCCAGCTTAGCTTCTCTATAAATTCTTCTTTGTTCTCCTCCAAAAATAGGGACAATAGCATAAGTTAAATCCATTTGCAAAGTTCCTCCCAACCTTCTAATCCATGACCTAGAAAGTAACATTCCAAACCTAAGAGGAATGTCAAGTACAACAATATCCATCACCATCCCTATCATGGGTAACTGAAAAAGGCTTACTGCAAGGTCTTTGAATACACCAAGGCATTGAACTTTCCGGGAATCAAAGGAGTAGAGATCTTTGTACTCTCTAGTTACTTCAAGACCTAGTTCATCCATGATTACCTTGGGAATTAAATTATGTGAGGCTCCAAACTCCATTAGGCAATTATGTAAGATCTTATCATAAATATTCAGAGATAGATAGAAGCGAGGTGTAGAGTCATCTCTGTCTTCTACTAATGGACCTAGAATAACAGTGGGCTTGTCATCTTGAAGGTTAAAAAAATCAGAAGCTACTTCGGTAGGTGGAGGTTGAAGAGATTTCATAAAGGTCTTTTTGAAATCATCATTTATCATGAGCTGAACAAGAGGAACAATAATCTTTATCTTTTGTATTTCATTGTCAAAGAAAACAGGGGGGCAGTTTGTGAGCAATTTTTACCTCAAGTGAAGGAGTATTAACTGCTACCATAATTTCCAGTCTGCTTGGTACAACAACTTATTTTTCTGTTGGAATTTAACTACATCCTTATTTTTCTTGGGCTGTGCAACAGGCTTTGGATTATCATCAATATTCTTTGATCTGAGATTATATCTACTTTGATGATCAACTGCAATCATGGAATGTGTTATCACTCATAATTTTGGGAGTCATTGCTTGACATGGTCATACGGTTCACTCCTCAAAATGGTAAGGACTCCTTAAAACTTTTTTCAAATTGGCATAGGAAATCTCATTTTTTCATATTTAACCTATCCTAAGTTTCAAGACCACCCTGGTTTCATCTCAAAATCACCTACATATAGGTCACATCATGTCTCGTCAGTCATAATTTTATGTTAGTTTTAATTTCCCAAGAATTTAAATCCAAAAAGGTCATTTTATCCAATAATCCCTACTTTCGTAGCGAATTCAGTGTAAAAAAGGCAAAAAACGCTACGAAACTGCTGAAAGTTTCGTAGTGCATATGAAACATTTCTCTGTTTTCTGACTTTGAGTAGTCAACTTCAAGGGCAGTTTCTGGGCACACACAGAAGTATTTTAAGAAACCGAGAGAGGTAATTTTCAAGAAAATATAAAATAACAATAACCTCTTTCACTTTTATCAAAGGTACTACAAATTGGGATATACAAGGATGTCTTTCAGCCCTATTTTCAGAATGCAGATTTTTCGTGTTTTATACATGTTTTTAGAATGCATATTCTGGACAGCTGGAGATGTGTTTCAAAAAAAAGAGAGAAGTGTTTATTTAATACATTTTGAGCAACAAAAACCTCTTTCATTTTTTCAATATTTATCAAGGATATGGAGAAAAGAGCTCATCTCTTAACCCTATGTTTTCAGAAAAAACAGAGTCATTTTAGTGATGAAAAGACTTGCTAAAGGTGAAAAGGATGTTTTTTGAAGAAGAAACACCTCAAGACCCTTAGGCTGAGTTGGTTTATCTTTTGAAAGGTCAATGGCATGTTGAAAATCAAATTTGTATAGCTGGAAGGTTCCTTTTTGAAACAAGGAAAAAAATATGGAAAAACCACAGTTTTCAACAGTTTCGTAGCGTGCCTGGGCTTGAAGAACAACATGCTACGAAACTACTGTAGCTTTCTTTTTTCTTTTTGAACCAGTTTTGGGAGCTTTCAAGAGGTGAAATTTGTATGGGATATGTATCAAAGCAGAATGAACACCATGAAGAAAGAAAGAATAAAAAAGGATGATGGCAAAAGGCATTTTTGCAGCGCTACGAAAGTACGCTACGAAACTGTCTTACTTTCGTAGCGTACTGTGTTGGAGTTTTTTAAGCAGGTTTTTGGGAATCTTTGGATATCTGGATACTATCCAAGTGTTAAAGGGCCATGACAACAATTATCCAACACTTAAACACCACGAAATGAAGACAAACTACCAGCCAAACCATTCGTTGAACATGAAGACCAATTTTCCTAAAAAACAGGGTTTATTTCCAGTTTTAGAGGAGGTCAATTAAAATGTCATGTAGTGATGAGTCCCATCACACCCTATTCAAATATGTGAAAGAATAGTTGTCAATATGTAATTGTTTTCAGGAGATAAGGTTTTTATTGTAATAATTAACATTTTGAGTCCTATTAGGAAAATGATTGTCAAGTAGGATAGCTGTAATTTTCTCATTAGATAGATGTTTTATGGTTATAAAAGGTGTCATTAGGAAAACATTCGATGAATCTATCTAGGAGGCAGATCATCTCATGATGTAATAAGTCTATTAAAGGGCATAGAGTCGAATTGGTCAAGGGTTGGAGACTTTTTGGCAAAACTGCAACTTTATGTTATTGACTGTTTTCAATAATACAAAGTGGTTTTCTTCTTGACAGACCTGAGATTCTCATGGGGTTTTTAATGCTTTATTGATCTACATCTTATGTTTTACTACTTGCAGTATATTTCATTTCTATTACTCAGAATTCATAAATTTATGCTCTAACTGTTGGGAAAAATACTGAGAGGGGGGGTGAATCAGTATTTAGGGAAAACTGAAACTTTTCACTTTTTCATGCTCTAAAACCCATATGCTACTTTGCTTAAGCCAACTAGCGTATACACGCGAATATCCTTCATAAAACTCGCGTATACACAGAGATCTAATTATGCCATTAGTTCTTCACTTATATCATTCCATCATTCATTCATTAGATGTTCTATAAAAAGTGAACATGTGCAGTAAGAACAGAATAAACCATCACACAAAGCATCACACATGAACACCAGGATTTTTAGGTGGAAACCCAAGTCGGGAGAAAACCACCGCTGCAGTTGCTCAGCCTTCAATATTTTATTATAGAGAAAACATCTTACAAAACATGCGCCGGTGCGTACTCTACCGTGCCACCAGCACCCACCGCGCGTTTACCAAATTTTCCGGAAGGGAGCTCCAACCCCCTCGACTCGCTTGCTTCATTTCTCCCCGGAAGGGAGCCAGGACTTCGATCTCGCTTACCAGCCTCACTCCGGAGGGAGCCACGACCCCCGATCTCGTCACTGTGCCTCACCGGAAGGGGAGCTACAACCCTCGACCGAAGGCTACAACCCTTGCGCACTCTATAATTCACGTTTCACTAATTTTCACACCGGATCCAACAACCTTCATAGAACAAACAACTATAGTAAGCCACATTTCATCATATTTTCAAACTGACCCCTTTCCATACTTTTAAGCACAAACATACATCACCAACAGATACTTATCAACACACGTCTCTAAAACACAAGCAGGCTCCAGAATGTATATTTCATACCTTGCTTCAAAGAACCCTAGTTTGCATACGCGCTTTCACTTCACTGATGTCGCGTATATACGCGCTTCCGTCCACACAAACCAGCGTATACCTCTGTATATATTTCATTGCGCATACGCGCTTTCTCTTCAGTGAAGCCACGTATATACGCGCTTCCTCTGCGGCGAAGTAGCGTATAGATTTTCAATCATTATAGAGCAACATACTTCTTCAGATCAGATATTTAGTGCAGATTTATCCCTTTACTTCAGACAGATGTTCGCCTCATCACAGATCTAATCACTCCATAAACAGATCTAGCAAATACAGATACATTTCAGATCTAGAAATCCCGCTTCGTCATTTCCTCATAGGTGCATCATAGATTCAGATCTATCATCAAACCTTTACCCTTTCCATACAGATATAATTCACAGAGAAGTATTCATTCAAGCTCAGACATCTTGCTCCCACACTTACATTTTGCACAATGAATTTCTTCTCCTTATATAGGTTTACCCTTTTTTTCAATACCATGAGCCAAAACAATACCATGAGCCCAAAACTACATGACTTCCGATGGTATTCCTGGATGGGGTCAATTAGGCGGATTATTACCCAATAAAATGGGTCAATACCATGGTGGTTACCCCTGGTTTTGCACTTTATGAGCGCTTTTGCCCATACGCGACTTGGCACGTTCTTTTCCGCGTGCATACGCGACTTCCCTTAGACAGATCCGCGTATGCCTTGAGACATACTCTTTTTATCATACTTTGAGCACATTCTGAATTCCTTTCTTCATTGCCTTCTATACACACTGTAGATACATCATATTTTCTTCATCAAGAACATATTCTCTCAAGCACAACTTCATCAAGTAAGTTGTCGTCATCTTTATCAAGAGGATTGCCATTTAAGGACAACACTCAGCGCCATATTTCTAACAAACATCATATCACATCAGATTTACATCATTTACCAAGCTCATCAAGTCAAGAATAACTTCATCAGGTGGATTTCCATCAAGGACAACACATGTCAATAGTCGCATGTCTTCATCTTCATTCAGTGGGTTGCCATCAAGGACAACACTCTGCATCATATTTCCAACAATCTCCCCCTTTGGACTTGATGGCAACCACGATGGTGTTTGATTACCACAACAGATAGGTACAATGACACCATGTCACTCTCCCAATTCTTTGACACCATTATCTGCATTCAAACACCATGTCACTCTCCCCCTTTGACATCAAGGGCAAAGGGCGGATCAAAACCAACACACTCTCCCCCTTTGACATCAAGGGCAACGGGCGGATCAAAAACCAACATACTCTCCCCCTTTTCTCCTCACGTGGAAGAAGCGTTCTGCAGATCTGATAAATACGGAAGTGACCAAGCTCCCCCTGAGTTCATGCTGAATCTTCAAACATATTTTCAATGAAATACATGACTCTATGAACTTCCTATCACCAAAGACCCATACTTACATCAAACATCCAACCAAGTGGATTTACATATGAGACTCAAGTACCCAACCAAGTGGGTTTACACATTTCAACTCAGCTACCCATCCAAGTGGGTTTACAAAATTTGACTCAGCTACCCAACCAAGTGGGTTTGCAAATTTGACAAGTCCTTACATGACTGAATATTACAATTTTACATCATGGGTCTCAACAAGACCTTTTCATCAAAATACAAGTATGACCAATTAAGACCAACACCTAGAAAATCCTCAAGAAAGAGAACATATTTCAGAACCATCATAATGCCAACAAAGAAATATACTCAGCAAAGCTAATGCTCCCCCTGAATCTGTGCATCCAACATCCTTTCCATGTGACTAAGGCTCCCCCTTAGTTTGTGCATCCTGAACACTTTCACCAACAAATCATCAAGGCATCTATATCAAAACATGAGAAAAAGAATTATGAGAACTGGAACACCACCAAAGATACCAAACAGTATCAGAGATACCAAACAGCACTGCAGCTGTGCTGAAGAGAGCTGACTCCAAGAAAAAAATTTGTCAGCAATCAGACATACGCGATTTTCTGTGCAGGAACTCGCGTATACACGCGACTGTGTTTCAGGAAACCCGCGTATCCACTACCATCTTCTATATTTTGACCAGATCTGATCCTCTGTGAGGAAAAGACAGTGTTCAGCTTCTTTATGAGATATTTGACTGCTTCCCTGGACTACAGATAGAACAGAGTAGTTGTGTCTTCAGGCGTCATCCAATGGTGGTAGCATAAGCGCATTAGTAACCAAGTCTTCATATTCCGTGCAACATCAATACATTCTTTCCAAGAGAGATTATCATACCAAAACAACATCTTCAAATGTGTGTCAAGCAATCATCCATGTGGTCCAATATCATCAAGATCTTCAAGATTTAACATGAAGTAACATATGTAGGCAAAAGATCTCAACCATAGTAACAAAGCTCTGCATGATTTATTTCTGAATCAAACGACTTCCAACTCATCCATGTGTGAACACAAAAGATACTTTTCAGTAAACCGGGATCAAAATCTTATCATAATAAACCATGTACCAAGTCATCATTAAGCATGAGTATCACAATAACCAAGAATAAGCAGTCATATTGCCAACAATGCAATCATTAGTATTCAACCTGCTGCTCCCCATGAACTAGTGCTCCTCCTTAACTAGTGCAACCTGAATACCTTTATCAGCAAGTCATCAGCAACAATCTCTGTATGATCTGTCCTTATCTCTAATTTATAAGACTTTCATCTCAGCAACGAACACTCTTCATCATCAAGCAACCAGGACTCATCCATAATCTTCAACATAAGAAACCATGTATCATTTCATTATCATGAGTATAACCAGAATAATGCTAACAGTGCAATCATCAGCAGTCAGACTGATGTTCCCCCTGGACCTCTGCTCTAGATCTTCAGCTATCAGATAAATTTTCTCATCATCAATGCATACGCGGCTGTGTCAGCTGGAACTCGCGTGTATACGTGACTTTGTTTCATAGAACCCGCGTACGGAAAGTGAAATATAGAAAATTTCACACCTTCATCTCCTCCTGCAAATTTTCCTTCTGTTCCTATCTTTTCTTCACACCAGATGCTCTGTCAGAGATACATATAACCAGAATAATCAAATCAACCATGAGAGACATCATACATTGCTCCCCTTGTGACGATACATTACTAGATCTCATAATGTATCTCACATCATTCCTGCAGTCAATCAGAGAAGTAAGCTTCAGAAGCGGATGACTGCAGTAGGGTCAGAATTCCCTACGTTTCTGATCGGTCCTCCTTCTTTTTCCAAATTTGCTTGAGCTTTCCAACTGTGTGCTGAAAATTGACCACTTTCCCAGATCTGTTCATCCTGCATTCTTTTTCTACATGTCCATAGTTGTTACAAGCATAACATCTCATGTGGCCAGAGAAATAAACATAAGAATCATAATGAGCTTTTCTATTCTTCCTTCTATTGCAATCACCAGCTTTGTGACCATACTTGTTGCATGAAAAACAATATCCCTTGAAGAAACCAGAGTACCTTTCTATGTAGGAACTGTTTGTTTGAGGCTGAAATGATCTGCTCCTGCAATTTGCTGCAACATGCCCATAATTATGACACTTAAAACATTCAACCTTATTGTGTGATTTCCTTTGAGATTTCATCATTGTTGGTTGACCTTTTGTTTCTTTCAACTCTTCAGGTTTTGCATTGACTTCCTTTGAATCTTTAGCATTCCCTTGTGAACTAGATTCTCCTTTGACCGTTTCATGAGAACCAAGACCAATTTTAATAGAGGGAGACCTTTGACTACTAAGAATATTATCCAGAATCTTAGTACTATCTTGAAACCTCAAGAGTTTATCCTTTTCTTCTAATTTACCTTTGAGAATGTTCACCTCAACCTCCAGGGCTTGACATTGCTTTGTCATGCTTTCCTCTTTCCTTCTTCCATCTTCTACTTGATCCTTCAGATTTAGAACCTCCTTTTTTTAACCAATTTTCGTTTTCTTCACATGTTTGTTGCAGCTCTTCATTCTTCTTCTTCGATGCTTCGAGATCTACTTTCAGGGATGTGTTTTCTGCTTCAAGTCCTGCATTCTTCTTATTTGATTTATCCAAGTCTTCTTTGAGGGAAATGATTTCTGCTTCAAGTCCTTCCTTTTCAAATGATGGTAGATGTTCCTCACTCTTCTTACTTGATGCTTCATGTTTTTCTTGTAGAGAGATGATTCCAGCTTCAAGACCTTCATTCTTCCTTTTTGATTTTTCCAGATCTGTTTTTAGAGAAACGTTTTCTGCTTCAAGTCCTTCATTCTTCTTATTTGATTCTTCAAGTTCTGCTTGCAGAGAGATGATTCCAGCTTCATATTCTTTACTTCGATTGTATACATCATCGAACATCCTTTTCAGTCTAAATACCAAGGCTTTGGAGGCAGCATCCTTCTCATTAAATATTCTTTGTTGATCTTTGATAACTTCTTTTAAATCCACAACATTACTTTCACTATCATTGCTTGCACAGATAAGATTACAAGGATCACTATCAGATTCATCTTTGTCAACTTCTGCTATACCGGTTTTCTGAGACATCTCCTTACTTTGAGTATCCTTCTTCTTTTGCTTCTTTTCCATGAGAGCTTGGTCAGAATCTTCTTCATCTTTAATCTTGACAGCTTCTTCTAGGTCGATAGCATATTCTTCACTATCATCACCATTCATTGTACCAATGAGACAATTAGGACCCCAATCACTATCTGATTCATCTTCTTTGATTTCTGGTATCCATGTTCTCTGAAATATCTCCTTTCTTCGAGTAGGCTTCTTCTTTTGCTTCTTTCCCATTATGACGGATCTCCTTCAAGCGATCAAGCTTCTGCAGAAGTACCCGCTCTGATACCAATTGTTGGGAAAAATACTGAGAGGGGGGGGTGAATCAGTATTTAGGACAAACTGAAACTTTTTACTTTTTCATACTCTAAAACCCATATGCTACTTTGCTGAAACCAACTAGCGTATACACGCGGATATCCTTCATAAAACTCGCGTATACACAGAGATCTAATTATGCCATTAGTTCTTCACTTATATCATTCCATCATTCATTCATTAGATGTTCTATAAACAGTAAACATGTGCAGTAAGAGCAGAATAAACCATCACACAAAGCATCACACATGAACACCAGGATTTTTAGGTGGAAACCCAAGTCAGGAGAAAACCACCGCTGCAGTTGCTCAGCCTTCAATATTTTATTATAGAGAAAACATCTTACAACATATGTGCTGGTGCAGACTTGACCAGCACGCAGGCACCCACCTGCGCTCGTTTACCAGCCTCTCCTGGAAGGGAGCTACGACCCCCCGACTCGTTTACCAGCCTCTCCTGGAAGGGAGCTACGACCCCCCGATCTCGTTTACCAGCCTCAAAGAGGAACTCGACCCCCGGTCAATTTTTCCACCGGCCTCACGGAAGGGAGCTACAACCCCACGGCGAAGGCTACAACCCTCGGCACCTCTGTGGACCAGTTTCATCAATTTCACCTTGAATCAACAACTTCAATAGAACACAACTTGCGGGCCACATTTCATCATATTTTCAAAGCTTGGACCCTTTCCATACTTTTAAGCACAAACATACATCACCAACGAGATGTATACGACACGGATCGGTCGCAGAAACACGACGAAACGGATCGGATATTTCATACCCTTTGCTTGACAAACCCTAGTTTGCATACGCCTTTCCACTTCAGCGATCGCGTATATACGCGCTCCGTCCACACAAACCAGCGTATACCTCTGTATATATTTCATTGCGCATACGCGCTTTCTCTTCAGCGAAGCCGCGTATATACGCGCTTCCTCTGCGGCGAAGTAGCGTATAGATCTTCAATCATTATAGAGCAGCATACTTCTTCAGATCAGATATTTAGTGCATATTTATCCCTTTACTTCAGACAAATGTTCGCCTCATCACAGATCTAATCACTCCATAAACAGATTTAGCAAATACAGATACATTTCAGATCTAGAAATCCCGCTTCGTCATTTCTTCATAGGTGCATCATAGATTCAGATCTATCATCAAACCTTTACCCTTTCCATACAGATATACTTCACAGAGAAGTATTCATTCAAGCTCAGACATCTTGCTCCCACACTTACATTTTGCACAATGAATTTCTTCTCCTTATATAGGTTTACCCTTTTTTTCAATACCATGAGCCAAAACAATACTATGAGCCCAAAACTACATTACTTCCGATGGTATTCCTGGACGGGGTCAATTAGGCGGATCATTACCCAATACAATGGGTCAATACCATGGTGGTTACCCCTGGTTTTGCACTTTAGGAGCGCTTTTGCCCATACGCGACTTGGCACGTTCTTTTCCACGTGCATACGCGACTTCCCTTAGACAGATCCGCGTATGCCTTGAGACATACTCTTTTTATCATACTTTGAGCACATTCTGAATTCCTTTCTTCATTGCCTTCTGTACACACTGTAGATACATCATATTTTCTTCATCAAGAACATATTCTCTCAAGCACAACTTCATCAAGTAAGTTGTCATCATCTTTATCAAGAGGATTGCCATTTAAGGACAACACTCAGCGCCATATTGCTAACAAACATCATATCACATCAGATTTACATCATTTACCAAGCCCATCAAGTCAAGAATAACTTCATCAGGTGGATTTCCATCAAGGACAACACATGTCAATAGTCGCATGTCTTCATCTTCATTCAGTGGGTTGCCATCAAGGACAACACTCTGCATCATATTTCCAACACTAACTTCCTTTAGGAATGAGATGCTTGTGTTTTTCTATGTTCTATGAGTGAATTTCCTTTGATAAAGACCCCTATTTGCCTCAACTTCCATGTCAAGAAACCTTGCCACTAAACCTACTGATTTTTTGAATCCATAAGCTCAATGGTAGCAAGCCTTCATCTTGTCAACCTGCAAACATACAAAAACAATACATAATTAGTTAGCCATCTATCTTTATCATTAACCGATATCATAAATTACCTGTGAGAGAGCCCTATCGGACTGAAGAGGCTAAGCTTCAGTTGGAAGTGGTTTGAAACAGTTACACTGAAGTTGTTTGATCAACATCCAATCAAGTACGATTTTGGTGATAACATTTTGGCGTCGTTGCCGGGGACCGAAGGTATAAATTTTCCCTGGGAAGAACGACAAAGTTTCAGTTCTAAGGTCTGAGAGCAACAGATACTTAGGCACATATTGGCTGTATTTATTCTCTGGTGACACCACACATCAAATAATCAATTGGAAGGTGACTCCACTACTTGAATATCAGTAGCTTGATGAAGTTTCAATATGAGTTCCATTGCAAGAATAAATGCCAGGTATGCCCCTATGAATCGGTCTCACATCCCTGGTTTTCCAAATCCTATGCCAAAGGTTGAATGGTTAACGGATATTCCCATATTTAAAGATGAAAAGAAATACAATGCTTCTCGTCATTTGGTTAGATTTCATATGCATGTATGCAAAATTAAGGTTCAGTTCCCTGAGGATTGTCTCAAAAGATGTTTATGGCCACTTTAGAAGGAAAAGCATGGTCATGGTACGAAAGCTTTCCAAATGGTTCATTATATTCTCTTGCTGATTTCCATGTTGCATTTTATGAGATGTATGAAGAGTGTCATCCCTCCTTATTGCTGGTCAAATACTACTATAAACATTGTGTGATTTTTATTGAATATTTGGAGAATTGTTATGAAGATGATGAGTTTATGGATGAGGATATTTTAGAGGCCCTTCATGACAATCCCTTTCATCACCAAGAAGAAAGGATAGCCTCTCACTTGGATGAAAATGAAACCCAACAGGAGTTTATTTATGAAAATCATGTTACATCCTCTGAGTTTGATGAAAATTTGCAACAGAGTTGTCAGCCTTTTGATCATCAGGAATATGATAATCATTTCAAACAACAAGAGGAAATACTGGAAGATAATTTCTATAATCCTCAGGTAAAGGAGAAAGCTTATTCTTTATGTCATTCCTTGCATCAACCTACATCAAATTATGATCACACTAATGAGGAAGTGGATGAAAATTTGTCTTTGTCTTTGTCTTCTTATCTAAAGTCATTTGAGTGCAATTCAAAATATAAGATTCAATTTGTGGATGAAGTTGCTAAGAACATTGAAAAAGACATTGAAGTTTTAGAAGATCAAATTCAATCATATAGTCTTCATGATCAAGATTGGTCTTTTCAAAAGTTTTTAATGCCATAACACAAAGAGAGGGTACTGCTACGTTTCTCTTTTGAGATTGAGGAAGAATACCCTGTTTTTGAAAATCAGTTTGATAACACACAGCTGAAATATTTTGATGCTAAAGAAAGCATATATAAGTTGTCTAAAACTGTAGAATTCCTTGAGAATCATCAAACATACTATGTCTTATATGATCCTATAGCTAACTACATGGAAGAGTTCTACAATCCAGATTTCTAGTTATATTTTCATTACGAGGATCAAATACATTTTATGTTGCCTTGGTCATTTCAGTATCATGCTTACTTTTGGTTCAAGTGTAGTCAAGAGGTTCAAATGCCAGATCAGATCAATGATTGGCTTCATTGGAAGTTTCATGTTGCTTGAATTAAAAATGGAGATTGCAGTTGTTAAGGTAGGTAGGAGTGCGTGAATAAGCTCAAAATTGACTGAGCATCTTTTCAGTAGGTACAAAGTTGGTTTTTCAGCAGTAGTCATCAAGCTTGAGCCCGAGGAAAAGGCCATAAGAGCTTGGTGAATTTTTCATAAATTTCAGAGTTTTTATTTCCAAGAATATGGATGGCATTGGAACTACAGGTTCTTTGGTGTACCACAGGGGCACACCATCCCAAGTGGAGCCACTATTATCACTCGTAATTTTGTGAGTCATTACTTGACATGGTCATACGGTTCACTCATCAAAAGGTTAAGGACTCCTTAAACCTTTTTTCAAATTGGCATAGGAAATCTCATTTTTTCATATTTAACCTATCCTAAGTTTCAAGACCACCCTCATTTCATCTCAAAATCACCTCCATATAGGTCACATCATGTCTCATCAGTCATAATTTGATATTAGTTTTCATTTCCCAAGAATTTAAATCCAAAAAGGTAATTTTAGCTAAGAATCCCTACTTTCGTAGTTAATTCAGTGTAAAAAAGGCAGAAAACGCTACAAAACTGCTGAAAGTTTCGTAGCGAGTATGAAACATTTCTCTGTTTTCTGAATTTGATCAGTCAAATTCAAGGGCGGTTTCTGGGATAAAACAGAAGTATTTTAAGAAAATTAGGGAGGTTATTTTCAAGAACATATAAAATAACAATAACCTCTTTCACTTTTCTCAAAGGTGCTACAAATTGGGAGATACAGGGATGTCTTTCAGCCCTATTTTCAGAATGCATAATTTTCCTGTTTTATACATGTTTTTGGAATGCAGATTTTGGACAACTGGAAATGTGTTTTATAAACCTAGGAGAGGTTGTTATTCAAGAAATATTGACCTACAAAAACCTCCTTCATTTTTTCAAAATCTATCAAGGATAGGGAGAAAAGAGCTCATCTTTGAACCCTATGTTTTCAGAAAAACAAAGTCATTTTAGTGATGAAAAGACTTGCTAAATGTGAAAAGGATGTTTTTTTGAAGAAGAAACACCTCAAGACCCTTAGGCTGAGTTGGTTTATGTTTTGAAAGGTCAATGGCATGTTGAAAATCAAATTTTTACAGCTGGAAGGTTCCTTTTTGAAACAGGGCAAAAATCTGGAAACCACAATTTTCAGCAGTTTCGTAGCGTGCCTATGCTTGAAGAACAACAAAATGCTACGAAACTACTTTAGCTTTATTTTTGATTTTTGAACCAGTTTTGGGAGCTTTCAAGAGGTGAAATTTGTATGGGAGATGTATCAAGGTAGAATGAACACCATGAATAAAGAAATAATAAAAAAGGATGATGGAAAAAGGCATTTTTGCAGTGCTACGAAAGTACTCTATGAAACTGTCTTACTTTCGTAGTGTACCGTGTTGGAGTTTTTTAAGCAGGGTTTTGGGCATCTTTGGACATCTGGATACTATCCAAGTGTTAAAGGACCATGCCAACAATTATCCAACACTTAAATACCACGAAATTAAGACAACCTACCAGCCAAACCATTCGTTGAAGATGAAGACCAGTTTTCCTAAAAAACAGGGTTTATTTCCAGTTTTAGGGGAGGTCAATTAAAATGTCATGTAGTGATGAGTCCCATCACACCCTATTCGAATATGTGAAAGCATAGTTGTCAAGATGTAATTTTTTTTGGGATATAAGGTTGTTATTGTAATAATGAACATTTTAAGTCCTATTAGGAAAAGGAATGTCAAGTAGGATAACTGTCATTTTCTCATTAAATAGATGTTTTATGGTTGTGCAAGGTGTCATTAGGAAAAAATTTAATGAATCTAGCCAAGAGGCAGATCATCTCATGATGTAACAAGTCTATTAAAGGGCAGAGAGTCGAATTTGTCAAGGGTTGGAGACTTTTTGGCAAAACTGCAGCTTTGTGTAATTGACTATTTTCAGTGATACAGATGTTGGCAATATGATGCAGAGTGTTGTCCTTGATGGCAACCCACTTGATAAAGATGATGGCAACCTACTTGATGGAAGTTTTACTTGATGGAAACTGACTTGATATACTAATTAATGATGTAAATCTGATGTGTCTACAGAGCAGCACAGATGTAATGATGAAAGGAATTCCAGTATGTGCTAGACCAATGATGAAAAGTGTGTGTCTCAAGGCATACGCAGGTTTGTCTAGGTGAAGTAGTGTATTCACGCGGGAAAGTACGTGCCAAGTCGCGTATGCTCAATTGCGCTCTAAAAGTGTAAAACCAGGGGTTACTACCATGGTATTGACCCATTGTATTGAGCGCTGGGTTGTCTATTTGATCCCGTCTAGGAATACCATCGGAAGAGGTGTGGTTTTGGCTCTTGGTATTAATAAAGGGTAAACCTATATAAGGAGAAGAAAATCATTGCGCAAAGAGGGGGCATGGGTCTGTGCTTTAAATGAATACTTCACTCTGAAGTTTATCTGTATGGTTGAACTCTGTTCTTAATCAATAGATCTGAATCCATGATGCACCCATGAATATGATGAAGTTTCAAAATCTCTAGATTTGGAAATGATGAATCTCTAGGATGATCTGAAAAGAAGTATTAAAGACCTGGCGCAAATCTATTGAAGAAATTGAAGAAATCTGGGTAAGTCCATAGATCTGATCTGTTTTGCAAAGTTTATCTTTTATAGATCTATACGCATGTTCATTTCATGAAAAGCGCGTATATACGTGGATCTGTTTAAACAAAGGAGCGTATGGACTGTTATGGTTTTTCTAAAAAGTGCACAGATGTATACGCGGGTTGCCTTTATTAAAAGCGCGTATATACACGAGTATGTTTGAAGAAAAGCACGTATGCAATTTGAACTGATGGTTGCTCAAAGCTGATTGAGATTCTGCATATCTATTCTGAAGTCTGGGTTATCTCTGATATTCTGGTTACAGTGGTTTCACTGTTCTGTTTGATGCTCTGGGAAAAGGACGTTTGTCGATAAGTGAAGGATTGTGTTGAAGCTATTTGATCCAGTTTGAAAATTGATGAAACATGGTCTGCAGTGGATTTGAGGGTTGAAGCCTTCAGTCTGAAAGTAGAAGCTTTCTGCCAAGAGAGGATGGTGTTAATATCAGGGGGTAGTAGCTCCCTTCCAGGAGAGGCTGGTAAACGAGTGCAGGGGGTTTTTGTTCCCTTCCAGGAAAGACTGGTAAATGAGAGAAGGTTGTAGCCTTCTACAGGTGCGTGCCTGCGTGTTGGTATGAGTCTGCACTAGTACATGTTGTAAGAAGTTTTCTTAATAATAAAGATTGAAGACTGAGACGATGGCAGCAATGGTTTTCTCCCAAATTGGGTTTCCACCTAAAAATCCTGGTGTTCATGTGTGATTGCTTGTGTGTGATGATTACTTTGTTCTTTCTGCTCCTGCCTACTATTTTCTGAACATCTGATAAATGAGTAATGCAATGATTTAATTCATGAATTAAATTCATAATTAATTCACTGGATATACGCGTGTTCTGTAAAGGATATCCGCGTATATACATGAGTTTAATTCAGCAAAATAGCGTATGGATTTTTAAGAAGGAAATATCAAAGTTTTATTGTCTACACTAAATACTGATTCACCCCCCCCCCCCCCTCTCAGTATTTTTCCCAACAATTGGTATCAGAGTAGGTCCTTTTGAAAAAAGATTAGCTGCTAGAAGGAAGATCAAGCAAGATGAGCAATCAAGATGGAACAACATCTATCAAGCCTCCACTCTTTAATGGAAGAAATTTAATCTTCTGGAAAATAAGGATGAGATCCTATCTTCAGTCTATGGGAGCAGATGTATGGGCCATTGTTGAACAAGGATATCAATATCCAGCCGCAGTGCCAATGGATCCGACGGAAAAGAAGAATTATGAAACAAATGCAAAAGCGGTCAATGCACTATTGGGAAGTCTAACTGAATCAGAATTTGTCAAGGTTATGCAGCTGAATACAGCAAAGGAAATATGGGACAAAATCATTCTAAGTTATGAAGGAGATGTAAAGGTAAAAAGTGCAAAACTCCAAACTCTTAGAATTGAATATGAAAATTTGAAGATGCATAATGATGAGAGTGTTGCTAGTTTCTTCTTAAGTCTTGATGATATTGTAAATCGTATGAGAAACATGGGAGAAACAATAGCAGAATCTACTTTGTTTGAGAAAATCTTAAGATCACTAACGGCAAAATTTGAGTCAAAAGTTTCTGCTCTTGAAGAGAAACAGGATCTTCAAAATCTTACTGTCGTACAACTCCATGGCATACTAACTGATTATGAAATGAGAAGAGGAGGACCATCTGAAGTCAAAGAAGCCGTCTTTAGAGCTTCTACAAAAGGGAAGAAAGTACAAGAAGCAGAAGGATCAGGATATATCTCAGAAGAAGATGAGGTAAATTTTGTAAATAAACTTCAACTTGGCACAGGACGGTTTAGAGGTAAGCTTCCTTTCAAATGTTTTGATTGTGGAAGAGTTGGTCATTATGCTGCTAAGTGTCCTTATAAAAAAACATCTGCAAAAGGGAAGGAAGTAGCAAGAAGGAATAAGCACCGGTCTAGCACTAGGAAAAGTTACTACACTCATGAAGACAGTGATGGGTTCTCTGATAGTGAGGAAGAATGTGAACAAGATCTTATACTTCTCATGGCATTTGAATCTAAAGATGAAAAGGATACTTTTTTGGATGCTCTAGAGGACAATGATTTTCTTGAAGAAAACAATCAACTCAAAATTCGCTTAGAAGAATGTAAAATTCTCTTAGAAGAAAGGAAAATTACCATAGAGACTCTAAAAAGGCAGAATGAAGAAGCGAAGAAACACAATGAGAATTTAGAATGTGAAGTAGTAAGTCTAAGAAAAGAACTTGAGAAAGAAAAGACTCTGAATCTTAGATTTGCTAAAGGATCTGAAACCTTAGATGAGATTATCAAGGTACAATGTTCTCCTCTTATAAAGACAGTTCTTGGATATACCGGAGAATCCTCTCAGGCTTCAGCACCAAATTATCTAAAAGAAACTACAACTGGTTTACTACATTCAGCCACTCAGCAAAGGAATAAAGAATCTTTACAGGTAAAGCATGATCATCACAATTCAAGGAACACTAACATGAATGTCTTTCAAAGAAGCTACAACCAACAGGTAAATTCAAATAGAAGATTTCATGATCGCAAAAATTTCTACTTCAATGGACAATGTTTCTCATGTCACAATTTTGGTCATAAAGTTGTTCAATGTGTTGCCTATAAAACCATCATGACAAGAGAAGAAAGAAAGAAAAGGATGGATATTGAACCAAAGAAGAACACCTATAACAACTTTTCTCCTCTTCAAAATGAAGTTGAATGTACTTATTGCAATAACTTTGGCCATTTAGAATCTGAATGCAGGAGCAAAGTCCAGCCAAAACAGGATTTTCCTTCAAGTTCCAAAGTATGGAAAAAGAAGGAATTGCAGGTTGAAAATTGTGGGATAGTGTTATTTGTAGAAGGTGAAGAAAATCAATGGTACATTGATAGTGGATGCTCAAGACACATGACAGGTGACAAAAGCAAACTTCTTGCATATAATGCTCTAGAAAAGGAAAAGAAAGTTACATTTGGAAATGATACCCCTGCTGTAATTAAAGGAAAAGGGTCCGTGTTTTTAAAAGAAAAGGTGAAGGCTAATGATGTCATGTATGTGGATGGATTAAGACATAACCTATTAAGTGTAAGTCAAATGTGTGATCAAGGAACTGAAGTTGTCTTTAGTTCAAAAGAATGTGTGGTTCGTGATCTTGATACAGGTAAAACTATTATAAAAGGAAAAAGAACTCCAAGCAACCTGTATGTATTGAAGAACTGCAAAGATCAATGTTACTTGAGAAAATCTTCAGAAAATTGGCTATGGAATAGAAGGCTGGGGCATCTGAGCTTCTCTCAAATCAACAAATCAAGCATACTTAAATCTGTTCGTGGTCTTCCCAATATTACTCTACCACAGAGTATCATATGCAAATCTTGCCAATTCGGTAAGCAGACCAGAGTGCAATTTAATGCCAAAGAAGGATCATCAAGTAAGCTTCTTGAACTTATTCATACTGACATATGTGGACCTATGAGGAAAAAGTCACCACGTGGGGAAGAATACTATATCTTATTTATTGATGATTTCTCTAGGATGTGTTGGATTGGGTTGATTAAACACAAAGATGAAGCATTTGAAAAATTTCAGATATTCAAAGCATTGGTGGAAAATGAATTAGATCTAAAAATGAAATGTCTTAGATCTGATCGAGGAGGAGAATATACATCAAATGAATTCCTTGAATTTTGTGAACAACATGGCATAAAAAGACAGTTCTCTGTAGCAGGCACCCCACAACAAAATGGCGTAGCAGAAAGAATGAATAGAAAAATTCAACAAATGGCTAGAGCTATGCTTGATGATTCTGGAACACCTGAAATTTTCTGGGGAGAAGCAGCACATACAGCAACAAACATTCTCAACAAGGCACATGTTCGGGTAAATAGTGACAAAACTCCATATGAACTCTGGTATGGTAATTCTCCCTCTATGAAGCATTTTAGAGTTTTTGGAAGTAAATGCTTTATCAAAAATAATGATGAAAAGCTTGGCAAGTTTGAACCTAGATCAGATGAAGGGATACTTCTTGGTTACTCATCTACAAGCAGAGCATACAAATGTTACAATAAAAGGCTTCAAAAGATTGTTGAATGTATTGATGTTGTCATTGATGAGTCTCCTGCAGCCCCTAAAGAAGAAAAAAAAACAACAGAAGAAGATGATGGTGACTATTGTCCTTCTACATCAAATAGGAATGATATAGACAGTGGATCCAATGAAGAACCTGAAGATGATTTATCTGAAAAGGCTCCTTCCAGATATGTTCAAAAGAATCATCCAGAATCTCAAATTTTGGGAGATAAGGCATCAGGTGTACAAACAAGAAGGACTCTTGTAGGATCCTCTAGCTATCTGGCATTTCTATCCACTATTGAACCACACAATGTCAATCAAGCTAGCAAAGATTAATGTTGGGTTCAAGCCATGAATGAAGAGCTTGATCAAATTGAAAAAAATGACACTTGGGAATTAGTACCAAGACCTCATAACAAAAATGTCATTGGAACTAAATGGATATTCAAAAACAAGTTAAATGAAAATGGGGATGTCATAAGAAATAAAGCTGGACTTGTTTGCAAAGGGTACACTCAACAAGAAGGTATAGACTTTGAAGAAACTTTTGCTCCTGTAGCTAGACTTGAAGCCATAAGAATGTTTCTTGCTTTTTCAAGTTTTCAACAAATCAAAGTTTATCAAATGGATGTTAAATCTGCCTTTCTCAATGGTGATCTAGAAGAGGAAGTTTATATAGAACAACCGGAAGGATTCATTTTGGGAAATGATGAAAATCTTGTTTGTAGACTTAAAAAGGCTCTATATGGTCTCAAACAAGCTCCGAGGGCATGGTATTATCGTCTTGACAAATATCTTCATCAACAAGGATTTTCAAAGGGGTCTGCTGATAGCAACTTATACACAAAAACTGAAAATGATAAACTATTGATTGTGGTTGTATATGTTGATGATATCATTTTTGGAAGTAATGAAGAATATATGAGTCAGAAATTTGCTTCTGTTATGCGGCAAGAATTTGAAATGTCTTTACTTGGGGAACTAACATTCTTTCTTGGCTTGCAAGTGCAACAAGCAACAGATGGCATATTCTTATCACAAGAAAAATATCTTAAGCAAATCTTGAAGAAGTATGGCATGGAAGATTGCAAACTTGTAAGTACACCAATGATAACCGGATGTAATCTCAGTTCTAATGATGATTCCCCCACGGTGAATCAACCAGAATACAGATCTATGATAGGAAGTCTACTTTATCTCACTGGGACAAGACCAGACATCATGCATGCGGTTGGGATTGTTGGATGATTCCAAGCTAATCCAAAAGAGTCTCACCTTCAGGCTGTGAAAAGAATATTCAAATATCTACAAGGAACTCAAGACTTTGGACTATGGTATCAAAAGAATGCTGATCTTACTCTTCATGCTTACACTGATGCAGATTGGGCTGGAAATGTTGATGATCGGAAAAGCACTAGTGGTGGTGCATTCTATATGGGGCCCCGGTTAGTATCTTGGTTCAACAAGAAGCAAAGCTCTATTGCCTTATCTACAACGGAAGCAGAGTATGTGGTTGTCGCATCATGTTGCACTCAACTTATTTGGATGATGCAAACCTTACAAGATTTCCAAATCAAATGTTCACCTCCTATTTCCATTATGTGTGATAATACAAGTGCCATCAGTATCTCAAAGAATCCTGTTATGCATTCCAAGACCAAGCACATTCCCATCAAGTATCATTTCTTACGTGAAAAAGTGCTTGACCAAAAGGTGAAGTTGGAGTATGTTCCCTCCAAAGAACAAGTTGCTGATATATTTATCAAACCTATGCCCAGGGAAGCGTTCGAATATCTCAGACAGAAGCTGGGAGTAGTCTCTTCCATGCAAAGGATCAGATCTGATTAAAATTCTGAAGATTAATTTGGATACGCGGGTTTCCTGAAAGACAATCGCGTATATACGCGAGTTCATACACAGAAAACCGCGTATGTGTGGTTGCTGACAATTTTTCTGGGTCAGCATTTCTTCAGCACAAGCTATGGTGCTGTTTAGTACCTCTGATGCTATTTGGAGTCTCTGGTGGTATTTCGGCTCTTATATTTCTGTTTCATTCTCTGATTTTGGGTGAAGATGCCTTGATGATTTGCTGTTGAAAGTGTTCAGGATGCACATACTCAGGGGGAGCATTAGCCTTGCTGAGAATAATGCATTGTTGGCATTATGATGATTCTGAATTATGATCTCTCTCTTGAGATCCTTTTGTCTTGGGTACAAAGAGTCATATTTGTAATTTGATGAAAAGGTCATGTTAAGACCTATGATGTAAATTGTAATATTCAGTCATGTAAGGACTTGTTCAATGTGTAAACCCACTTGGTTGGGTAGCTGAGTCAAAATGTGTAAACCCACTTGGTTGGGTACTTGAGTCTCATCTGTAAATCCACTTGGTTGGATCTTTGATGTAAGTATGAGTCCTTGGTGATAGGAAGGTCATAGAGTCATGTACTTCATTGAAAAACATGTTTGAAGATCCGGCATGAACTCAGGGGGAGCATGGTAACTTCAGTGCACATCAGATCTACAGCGCTCTTCTTTTGAAATGAGGAGAAAAACCTTGTGTTGGTGTTGATCTACCCTTTGCCCTTGATGTCAAAGGGGGAGAGTGACATGGTGTTTGAATAGGGGGAGACTATCATTATGCTTAATGTATCTATCTGTTGTGATCAAACACCATCGTGGTTGCCATCAAGTCCAAAGGGGGAGATTGTTGGCAATATGATGCAGAGTGTTGTCCTTGATGGCAACCCACTTGATAAAGATGATGGCAACCTACTTGATGGAAACTGACTTGATATACTAATTAATGATGTAAATCTGATGTGTCTACAGAGCAGCACAGATGTAATGATGAAAGGAATTCCAGTATGTGCTAGACCAATGATGAAAAGTGTGTGTCTCAAGGCATACGCAGGTTTGTCTAGGCTAAGTAGCGTATGCACGCGGGAAAGTACGTGCCAAGTCGCGTATGCTCAATTGCGCTCTAAAAGTGTAAAACCAAGGGTTACTACCATGGTATTGACCCATTGTATTGAGCGCTGAGTTGTCTATTTGATCCGGTCCAGGAATACCATCGGAAGAGGTGTGGTTTTGGCTCTTGGTATTAATAAAGGGTAAACCTATATAAGGAGAAGAAAATCATTGTGCAAAGAGGGGGCATGGGTCTGTGCTTTAAATGAATACTTCACTCTGAAGTTTATCTGTATGGTTGAACTCTGTTTTTAATCGATAGATCTGAATCTATGATGCACCCATGAATATGATGAAGGTTCAAAATCTCTAGATCTGGAAATGATGAATCTCTAGGATGATCTGAAAAGAAATATTGAAGACCTAGCGCAAATCTATTGAAGATATTGAAGAAATCTGGGTAAGTCCATAGATCTGATCTGTTCTGCAAAGTTTATCTTTTATAGATCTATACGCATGTTCGTTTCATGAAAAGCACGTATATACGCGGATATGTTTAAACAAAGGAGCGTATGGACTGTTAGGGTTTTTCTGAAAAGTGCACAGATGTATACGCAGGTTGCCTTTATTAAAAGCGCGTATATACGCGAATATGTTTGAAGAAAAGCGCGTATGCAATTTTAACTGATGGTTGCTCAAAGCTGATTGAGATTCTGCATATCTATTATGAAGTCTGGGTTATCTCTGATATTCTGGTTATAGTGGTTTCACTGTTCTGTTTGATGCTCTGGGAAAAGGACGTTTGCTGATAAGTGAAGGATTGTGTTGAAGATGTTTTGATCCAGTTTGAAAATTGATGAAACATGGTCTGCAGTGGATCTAAGGGTTGAAGCCTTCAGTCTGAAAGTAGAAGCTTTATGCCAGGAGAGGCTGGTGTTAATAGCAGGGGGTTGTTGCTCCCTTCCAAGAGAGGCTGGTAAACGAGAACAGGGGGTTGTTGCTCCCTTCCAGGAAAGGCTGGTAAACAAGAGAAGGTTGTAGCCTTCTGCAGGTGGGTGCCTGCGTGCTGGTATGAGTCTGCGCCAGTACATGTTGTTAGAAGTTTTCTTAATAATAAAGATTGAAAACTGAGATGACGACAGCGGTGGTTTTCTCCCAAATTAAAAAAAATGATTGTGTGTGATAGTGCTACATTCTTCTTTTCATTTCTTGTTTTCTGAACATCTGATAAATGACTAAAGTCATGAATTAAATGCATAATTAATTCACTGGATATATGCGAGTTCTGTAAAGGATATCCGCGTATATACGCAAGTTTAATTCAGGAAAGTAGCGTATGGGTTTTTAAGAAGGAAATATCAAAGTTTTATTGTCTGCACTAAATACTGATTCACCCCCCCTCTCAGTATTTTTCCAACAACAGAGTGGTTTTATTCTTAACAGACCTGAGATTCTCATGGGGTTTTTAATGCTTTATTGATATACATCTAATGTTTTACTACTTGCAGTGGATTTCATTGCTATTACTCAGAATTCATAACTCTATGCTCTGACTTCCTTTAGTAATGAGATGACTGTGTTTTTCTATGTTCTATGAGTGAATTTCCTTTGTTAAAGAACCCTATATGCCTCAGCTTCCATGTCAAGAAACCTTGCCACTGAACCTACTAATTTTTTGACTCCATAAGCCCAATGGTAGCAAGCCTTCATCTTTTCAACCTGCAAACATACAAAACCAATACATAATTCATAGAGTTAGCCATCTATCTTTATCATTAACCGCTATCATAATTACCTGTGAGAGAGCCCTCTCAGACTGAAGAGGCTAAATTTCAGTTGGAAGTGGTTTGAAATAGTTACACTAAAGTTGTCTGATAAACAACCAATCAAATACAATTTTGGTGATAATAGAATGACTAGGAATCTCTTCATTATTCTGAGTATATGACATGAAATCTTCATACTCTACTTGTGTAAGATGGATCCACCCTTCTTTATCTCTCAAAAAATTGATATCAACAAATTTTTCCAACCTTTCAGCTTCCTCTTCATCTTCAAATATAGCATTCTGCAAAAGAGGCTGAACTTTTTGATCATCAACATCTCTCCTTTCTCGCTACAAAATTTGAGGAGCAATAGGTCTTCTAAATTGCTGTCTATTAGGCTGATCAAATGAAACATTTATAGTAGTAGTTGGTCTTACTTCCATCTTGAGCTTAGACATCTCAGTAGTCAATGAATTGACCATCTTGGTCAAATTATCTAACTTAGGATCTATGTCTGAAGTTCCTGAAGTTGAAACTTCAGCTTTTTGTTTTCTTTTTTCTCTGTTAATCCCTCCTCCGAGGCTATTAGTTGCTAACACATTAGATTCTACCTCCAATGCATTGTCCTGTATTTTTGTAGTGTTGTGGATCTTCTTTCTCTCAATAATAAAAAAAATTAGGATCAAAGGCACCAAAATAAGTGATTTTGGCTGAAGCTTCAGTAGGCTTGATTTCAGTAGGTATTTTTCTATACATCTTATTGAATCTCTTAGTAAAATCAGAAACTGATTCTCCTTCTTTTCTTTTTATTGCACCAAATTCAATGATATAATACATAAAATATTTCCTATCATTCCATTTCCTTAAAAATGTATCATCTAGGTTTTCAATTCCAGTGATGTTTCCAGCTGTCAAGGTTCTGAACCATTTCCTAACATCACCCTCAAGACTTTGAACAAAAACTCTCATCGAGACATCTTCATGCTCAATTTTCATATTGTTAGCGTAGGCATAAAAATTAGCAAGGTGTTCTTCAATTGTTACTTCTTGTTGAGAATGCAGCAAGATGATGGAGCTTAGTGAAATGAAGTCGCCTTCACTAAGTGGGCCCGCAGGCAAATTCTGGCGCAAAGTCTATTTTTAGACTATGTCTATTTTTAGACATACGGAGCATAATTTGGGAATTCTACTTGGAGATTCTTGATGGATGCGACATGTCGGTAAAAATAGATGAGACCCTGTTTTTTAGGACCCAGGCTATTTTTAGACTGATCTCCTAAAAATATGGAAGTCAAATATTATTTACCCTTAATAATATTTTGACTATAAACAGCAGTTTACTCTCTTGGCGCACTTCAGTTTGAGTCATGGAAGTGACTCATGAAACTGACACAAGGAATCACGTGGTTCCTAGGGTTTGATGGCATCTTGCATGGTTGGCTTCAGTTAGACTTCAGTGGCAGAAGTTTTGGAGGAGTTAGGACAAGTAGTGGAGTTATGTTCTGTTTGTTTTAGTTGAACTAGTTGGGATTAGTTAAACTAACTAATCAATTAGATATGAGTGGAGTAAATGAAATAATATTTAATTTACTAAATATTAACTCATTAGTCAACTCAAGAATACTTCGGCCCACTGCTGCATGATAAAGCCCGAAGAAGACCAAAGAAGGGAGATAAAGGAAAGAGCAGGTTAACTATCAGTTGTGACTATACCGTTGCTATTTGCAACACACAGATAGGTGGAGTAAGCCCATGAGGATTGCGCAGTTCAGGCTGGTGGTTTATCTATATAAAGAGGCCATCCCATAACATTGAAACATCGTTAATCAACTATCAACTTTAAGTGGCTAAGGATTGGAGCAAGTGATTTGCCAGATTCAGGCTTGATAGTGTGTAGCATGGGAGGTAGCATGAGAGCTTGTGAAGAGTTTTTGTACTATGATTGTTACATGATTTCTCCATTATAATATACACAATAGTCAAGCCAGCTATGTTTTCCCCCACATACCGAGTTAATGTGTGATTGAATTGATGTGAGATTGCTTCATGTTATTTCCGTACGTACAAATTAATTGTATTAGTTGCCATGTGTTGTGCATGCACCGAAATTGATGATCTACAATTTTCTCAAAGGATTGTATGATTTATTCAGCTAATTTCTACATGGTATCGGAGCGAAGTTAATTGTCGAAGTCTATTACGGTGATTGCAAACTTATTTCCTCGGACAGAGTCTGCATGCGGGCCAGGTAGCCTCCGGAATATTCATCCTTCTTTTTAAGGTGAAAGATCTGGTGAATGCCCTTTGCAGTCAATCTCTGATTTGGAAATAATTTGTTTTCAAGTATAGATCGGAAGCGATAGAGCTTTGAGTTTGGAATTCGAATTTTGCAGAAGGTTGTTTTTCTTGGTGCCGGTGTTGAAAGATGTCTTCTTTCAATGGTTTGCGACTCGAATATGCTCTTGAAGGCAGTTCGAATTATGTTGCATGGAAGGATCGAATGGAAGCAGTGTTAGAAGACAATGGTCTGAAGGAGTTCGTGGATGCGGATGTCCCAAAGCCCACTGATGCAGCTTTGGTCGATGCATGGCAAAAGAAGATCGCGAAATGTCGAAGGATCCTGTTGGAGGGCGTCAAGGATCATATTGTATCCAGCCTTCATGGTAAGGCTAATCCATATTTAATGTGGAAAGCTTTGACGGATCTATTCCAGAGTAAGAGTGACCAAAGGAAGCTGGCGCTCAAAGATAAGCTCAGGAACATCAAGATGGAGAAGGGCGACAGCATCGCTAAATACCTCACGAAGTTCACTCAGTGCAGAGATGAGCTGGGAAGTGTGGGGGTGGCTGTCAAAGTTTCACTGATTGCATGCTTAGTTTCAAGTATGCTGGGATCGGTGTGGTTCTTGGACAGCGGTGCGTCATTTCACATGACGGGAGATCGGGAGTTGTTCTCAGATCTGGAGGACAAGGATTTGGGTATGCACATCGAGATGGGCGATGACGGTAGATACAGTGCGACTGGTATCGGTACCGTATCCTTTCAGAGGGAGTCTGGTAAACCCTTTGTCTTAAAGGATGTCATGCATGTACCTGGATTGAAGAAGAACCTGATTTCAGTAGCGATGTTGGAGGATAAGGGCTATGATGTGGTCTTCAGCGAAGGAAAAGCTTTCCTGCGCAGTAAGACTACTGGGGAGACCCGGAAGATAGGGGTTCGAACTCAGAACCTTTATCAGTTGCAGGTAGATGACTGCGCAGCTATGGCATGCAAGGCTGGAGATGTGGTGAGTCGGGATGATGAGGGCGAACTATGGCACAGGAGATTGGGCCATCTTCACCATGGAGCTTTGAAGATTCTGCAGCAGATTTCTACTGGACTTCCTAAGGGCACCCTTGCGCAGTCAGATCAGTGCAAGGGGTGTACTTTAGGGAAGTATGTGAAAGCCACCTTTCACGAGAAGGACAGTCGCGCCACGACGATCCTTGAGAGAGTTCACACAGACGTGTGTGGTCCTTTCTCAGTTGCTTCGACAGCAAAGCACAGGTATTATGTGATCTTTGTTGATGATTTCTCTCGAAAGTGCTGGATCTTCTTCATGCAGAAGAAGAGCGATACATTCGCGAAGTTCTGTGAGTTTAAAGCACTGGTCGAGAAGGAGTCTGGGAAGAAGGTGATTGCTCTAAGGAGTGATAACGGTGGTGAATTCATCTCGGCTGAATTCAAGGAGTTCTGCAGCGCAGAAGGGATTCGGAGAGAGCTTATCGCACCCCATAACCCACAGCAGAACGGGGTGGCTGAGCGGAAGAACAGAACGATCGTGGGTGCTGCACGGGCGATGTTGCATGATCAAGGCCTACCCCTTCACTTCTGTGGGTCGAGGCATGCAGGCATCACGTTGTTGCAAGGTTCGAACCGTTGTCTCACAAGGTTCTTCGGCATGAGCACACCGCGAGGAGGCTTATTTCCGGGCAAGAGGCCCGATATTTCCCTACTTGCGGGATTTTCGATTCCTGTTCACATGCATGTGACGAAGGGCGTTAGCGGGAAGCCGGCATCCAAATCGGGTCAAGTTGTAGCTCATCTGTGGGCAATAATCACACACCTCTACAACGAGTGTATAAAGCGTACGGGGCCGCAAGATCGTTAAAGTACTTTATTACAAAATTCCGTAGTGACAGCCATGTTGTTCACTTGAGAGGGAGCTACACTTGCATGCAGATCAGGAGCTGTTAGTTCCTAAGGAGGAGCTTTCGGATGTGGACCAGCCACAAGAGGAGGTTCAGGAGGTGGAAGAAACCACCTAGGCAGCGCCAACCATCAGAGGGCGCATGCGCACTACAGAAGCTGAGCGACTGGCTCGGGATGCAGAGAAGGTTGTAGGACCACCTACAGCACAGCGCAGACAGAGATAGTCACCAGATCGGTACACTGGATACATGGCTCTTATGAGCCAATGTGTTGTGACGGAGCCATCCTCTTTTGAGGAAGCTGTGGAGGAACCCGCATGGGTTGATGCCATGATCGAAGAATATGATTCGATCATCAGGAACAGTGCATGGGAGATTGTCCCAAGACCGGTTGGGAAATCAGTTGTAGGTTCGCGATGGATCTATAAGGTGAAGCAGGCGGCTGACGGGAGTGTGGAGAAGTACAAGGCGAGATTTGTCGCTCGTGGCTTCTCACAGATCGAGGGGATTGACTATGAGGAGACTTTTGCACCTGTCGCAAGGTACTCTTCCATACGGACGATCCTTGCTCTCTCAGCGCATATGGGGTGGCACATTCATCAGATGGATGTGAAGACTGCGTTCCTCAATGGAGTTATTGAGGAAGAGGTGTACATAGAGCAGCCTGAAGGTTTTGAGATCTTCAGCAGTGAGTCGCATGTGTGCCGACTCAAGAGAGCACTGTACGGGCTGAAGCAAGCCCCTCGTGCTTGGTACACTCGGATAGACAGCTACTTCACCGGGCTTGGATTCTCCAAGAGTGAGGCGGATCCAAACCTGTACCAGATTGTGGTGGAGGGGAAGCTGTTGATCATCGTACTGTATGTAGATGATCTGATTTTGACTGGCGACGAGCAGTTGATACTTTCATGCAAGGATGATCTTGCACGAGAGTTTGAGATGAAGGACCTGGGCATCCTTCATTATTTCCTGGGATTGGAGATTTGGCAGCGCAGCGGAGGACTGTTTGTTTCTCAGGGCAAGTATGCCCGGGAGATTCTGGAGAGGTTCAACATGCAAGGCTGCAAGCCTGTTGATACCCCTCTTCCTGGAGGCTGGAGGAAGGGAGATGCTACTTCGGAGGAGGTAGTGGATGCCACTGTCTATCGACAGTTGGTGGGGTCGTTGATGTATTTGGTCAATACTCGACCCGATATATGCTATGCAGTTAACCAGCTTTCGCAAGCTATGGTTAAGCCTACCAAGCTCTTTTGGAAGGCGGGCAAGCATGTATTGCGCTATATCAGAGGCACATCGGGATATGGTCTATGGTACAGACAGGAGGATGAAGTGAAACTTTCTGGTTTCACTGATGCAGATTGGGCAGGGAGCCCAACGGACCGGAAGAGCACTTCTGGAGGAGTTTTCAGCATTGGGTCGACAGCAGTTTCCTGGTACAGCAGGAAGCAGAGATCCGTGGCACTCAGTTCAGCAGAGGCCGAGTACATGGCAGCAAGCTTGGCTGCATGTGAGGCTGTTTGGATGAGGAAGATCCTCGCAGGTTTGTTCAGGTTGCATTTGGAGCCTACAGTGATCTACTGTGATAACCAGAGCTGCATCAAGCTCTCGGCCAATCCAGTTTTTCATGATAGGTCCAAACATATCGACATCAGGTACCATCACATCAGAGATTGTGTTCAGCGGAGGATCATGATGCTTTCATATGTTCCCACGGAGGATCAGGATGCCGACATCCTGACGAAGGCGCTCACCAGGAGCAAGTTCGAATTCCATAGAGGCAGGATAGGGATTGCAGATAATCCATATATTGCTGAGAGGGAGTGTTGAGAATGCAGCAAGATGATGGAGCTTAGTGAAATGAAGTCGCCTTCACTAAGTGGGCCCGCAGGCAAATTCTGGCGCAAAGTCTATTTTTAGACTATGTCTATTTTTAGACATACGGAGCATAATTTGGGAATTCTACTTGGATATTCTTGATGGATGCGACATGTCGGTAAAAATAGATGAGACCCTATTTTTTAGGACCCAGACTATTTTTAGACTGATCTCCTAAAAATATGGAAGTCAAATATTATTTACCCTTCATAATATTTTGACTATAAACAGCAGTTTACTCTCTTGGCGCACTTCAGTTTGAGTCATGGAGGTGGCTCATGCAACTGACACAAGGAATCACGTGGTTCCCAGGGTTTGATGGCATCTTGCATGGTTGGCTTCAGTTAGACTTCAGTGGCAGGAGTTTTGGAGGAGTTAACGGGACAAGTAGTGGAGTTGTGTTCTGTTTGTTTTAGCTGAACTAGTTGGGATTAGTTAACTAACTAATCAACTAGATATGAGTGGAGTAAATTAAATAATATTTAATTTACTAAATATTAACTCATTAGTCAACTCAAGAACACTTCAGTTCACTACAGTGCATGATCAGTTCAGTGAAGACCAGTGAAAGAGATAGATGAAAGGGTAGAGTTAGCTATCAGCTGTAACTATACTGTTGCTATTTGCAACACATAGATAGGTGGAGTAAGCTATGAGTATTGCAAAGTTTAGGCTGGTGGTTTATCTATATAAAGAGGCCATCCCATAGCTTTGAAACACGCAATCAAGGTTGGCTATCAAGTGGCTAAGGATTGGAGCAAGTGATTTGCTAGATCTAGCTTGATAGTGTGTAGCATGGGAGGTAGTGCATGAGAGCTTGAGAAGAGTTTTTGTACTATGATTGTTACATGATTTCTCCATTATAATATACACAATAGCTGCGGGGTTTTCAGCTATAGGCTTTCCCCATACATACTGAGTTAATGTGTGATTGATTTGATGTGAGATTGCTTCTATGTTATTTCCGCATGTGACAATTAATTGTAGAAGAAGGTTATGTGTTATGCATGCAATTCGAAATTGATGTATGATCGGGTTAATCTTCAGTGAATAAGTGATTTATTCAGCTAATTTCTACACTTCTCCCTCACAACTAAACTTAGGCATGTACTTGAGATAATCTCCTGTAGGTAATGCATTCATAGGCTGAGGTAAAACCAAATGGGCATACCTTGCAGAAAAAATTACATCCATTGATTTAGGGGGTGGGTTTGGACCTGCCATGGTGTGAGTTGTTGGGATTTGTGGAACAAAAATTGGTGGATTGTGAACAACAGATGATGAAGCACCAACTTGTGATGTAGAGACTGTTTGTTGGTTGGAAAACAAGGGAGGTACATGATTTTCTGCAAAATCAGGGGATAATGTTTGCAGGACTTCTTTAGGGACAACCTTTGAGAAAACAAAAGTAGAGGCAAAAAAATTTCGTTTATTATTTCTCTTGATTAGCTTTTCAGGGTCAGACACTGGGATTCTCAAAGGGGAATATGGGTTAGCCCTGGTTCTAGTCCTTATAGGAGCCAGAACTTTAACAATTCACTAGGGGTAAAGCAGTCTTAAAAGGAAACTATAACTGTACACCTCAGAACCATAATTATAACTTTTTCATTCACCCAGGGATAAGCTTCAATTCGCCTCGCTGACAACGTCGCCAAAGTTGTTAGCGCAAGGAGTCGCTCGTTTACTGCAAAAGGAGTAAGCCTTACACATCATAGTTCATTTCAAATTTTAAAGGGTTGTTTGGGTGGTGGGATGGCTTCTCAAAGATTTTGAAATGATTTTTTTAGATTCTTTAAAACTTCCATGCATTTGGGAAGCTGTGGAAAGTATAAATTGTATGGGTAAATTGGTAGTATAGGGAGTAGAGTGTAACAAATGGAGAAGATGGATAGATAGTACATATTCCAAGAAATATTCCTATCCTAAATCAGTCACATGACTATGATGATGGTTTTTTCCACAAACTCTATTTATGCAAAGTAAAAAAAATTCAGAAAATAGGTTGCATGTATAAAGTATTCCACAAATCCTTTACGAAATATTCACTGACATTTTCTATAACACATATATGATTTGCAGAAAGCTGAAAGCAGATAATTTACTATTAAATCCTTTAACAGTTTCTCACTCACACCTTACTAGTTGCTGCAATTCATATTTTAGAAGAAATTAACAAAGAAAGAAGACACAACATACATTATATGGTCCTTGAGTAACAAAATCCTCCAGCATGAAGTAAAAATGGATTTTTATTATATTCACTCTTTAGAGAGACCAACATTAAACCTGGAAATGGTATTTAAAAATGGTATATATAGCAAGAGAGGCACCGACTCCATCTCTTCTAAAAAAAAAGAAACATTACTCCTACATTACATAGGTGTAAAAGGACATTACAACCATATCCTATCAAAATATAACTTAAAGGATAGATTTAGAAGAAAGAAGAGAAGAAATATGGGTTGAAATGATGAGTGTGCTGTCATGCTGCCCCTTTTTCTGTTGATTTGTCTCCTTATGTCTTTGGTCTTTAAATAACCATGTATCTCCATTTAATAAGACCTCCAACAACCTCATAACCACCTTTCACTATCACTTGTTATATCCATTTGGTTATGGGTCCTTATCCTTCCTTAACTGGCTCAGAAAAATTTTCTGACACGTGTCAAAATTCAGTTAAAACAGGCACTACTGGAAATTCTGGAAAAAACCTGTAACTATGCAAAAACTGGAATGCTACCAAAATTTTTGGTAGCGTAATGTTTCTTTTAATAAATGCACAGGAAATGCTGAAAACCTATGCAGACTTATATTCTTTGACATCTAAGTTGTTGTTCAAAATTTTGTTTGATAAGCAAAAATGTATTTGTATCAAAAAACCTTTTTACCTTAATTCTATGTGGGCTGTAGCTTCAACAAGCTTATCCAAATATTTTTTGCTGTCAGCGCTTGATATGGATATGGTTTTTCTTGTGGATGCTTCCTTGAAAGTGGCTTTCTCCTCCTTAGAACCATTTTTTATCTTTCTTCTCTTTGAGGGCTATGAGTTCTGCTCTGAACGGGTTTTGTTTTTTTTTTCTTCATGGATTTTTCTGCCTTTGACCCTTCAGATTTACCTTCTATATCAATGACCTCTGTCATTAAGCTTGGATTATGTAGAGCCTTGGACTTAAGCCTAAACTTGTTGTTGTCTCTGGTATGCATTTTTCTGATACCATCAACAGGTTTGGCTTCTTCTTTCTTCTTCTTACCACTGATCTCATATCCAACATCTTTGAGGAGTTCTTGATCAGATTTTGTAGGCTGATACTCTTTCTGCATCTTCTGCTGAATATCTGCTTCCAGAATTTTTGGTAGCATCTGCGCTTTAGATTTATCTGCAGTTGCAGACCTTCCTCTTCGGGCTTTGGTGTAGACATTAAGAAAAGGAGGAACATGGGGCACCATTTTCATATATTTGGGTTTATTTTCTGAGGAGCTCTCTCCTCTTTCCAACTTTATCTCAACCTTGACTACATAAGCCTTTTCTTTATTTCCCTTGGACTTATAGATGTTTTCCTTCTTGGCCTTCCTCTTGGTTCTTTTTGCAGTCTGAGGGTGTGCTTGTGAAACTGGAGGTGTAGGTGCAGGTTGGCCTGCCTTGTAAAACAAGAAGTGGTCCCAGGTTTGATTTCTTTTCCTGAACTCTTCTTCAACTAGAACCTTGATTAGAGCTTGATGATACAAACTATATTCTAAAACATCAATATGACTTTGGACCCTTGCTGACATCTTTGTCAGAATCTTCAACAAGAAGTATGGAATATTTAAGGTCTTCATACCAACAACATGAAAATTAAACCTCATATGATAAAGAAACACCACTGTATACCTCCTTTCACAAGTGAGGTATATCTTGATAAGTCTAACAGCTCCTGCCTAGTCACTTTTGAGATAGCTTCTTGGAATTACCTTGGCCTAATTTGGATCTCTGTGTGCATCCTTGAGGAAACTGTTAAGGTCTCCTCCAATGATAACCTGACCTTTAAACCACCTCTCTCCTTCTCGTGGAAGGTTAAATGCTTCAACAATGGAGTATTCTAAAACCTACAATGTAAGAGCATAGACTGTGGCTTCTTGTACATTGAAAGAGTTTGCAAACTCTTGAGCTACTCCCGAGTGAGAGCTCCCTAACCTAGTGCACAAATAATACCACCCTGCCTGGACAAACAAGCTTCTCACCTTCGAATTTGTATTCACTAGGGCTGCACCCTGTGGCTCAATTCGTTTTAGTTTTCCCACCTGTTTTAGTCATCTTCGAAATTAATGACTCTATCTCTTGAAACTAATAGGTGGTAGGCCTGTTGAAAATGCAGCAAGATGATGGAGCTTAGTGAAATGAAGTCGCCTTCACTAAGTGGGCCCGCAGGCTATTTTTTGGCGCAAAGTCTATTTTTAGACTATGTCTATTTTTAGACATATGGAGTATGGTCCAGGGGTTGCAGTATGCTATTCTTGGAGTATTGGTCATGTTGGTAAAAATAGATGGACCTCTATTTTTAGAAATTTAGGTCGAAGTCTATTTTTAGACTGCCTATCCTAAAAATAGAAAAGTCAAATATTATTTACCCTTAATAATATTTGGACTCTAACCTTCAGTTTACTCTCTTGGAGCACTTCAGTTCGAGCTACAGAAGTGGCTCATGCATCTGACAGAGGAATTACGCTATTCCTAGGGGTTTGGTGAGCTCATGCATGGTTGACTTCAGTTAGGACTTCAGTGGCAGAAATTTGGTGGAGTTGATGAGACAGTTGGTGGAGTTGTGTTCGGTTTAACTTAGTTGAACTAGTTGAGATTAGTTTAACTAGCTAATCAACTAGTAATGAGTGGAGTGAGTTAAATATTATTTAATTCACTAATTATTAACTCATTATTCAACTCAAGAACACATCAGTTCACTACAGTGCATGGACAGTTCAGTGGAGACCAGTGAAAGAGGTAGATGAAAGGGTTGAGATAGCTATCAGTTGTGACATCAGTTGTGCATGAGATTTGCATCACACTTGGAGGAATTTCCCATGAGTATTGCGCTGTCAAGCCAAGGAGATTCGAACCTTGGATCTCTCATTAGACCAGCCTTGATTGCGCAATAGAGGCAGGCAATTAGTGGATGGGTTTTGAACCTGTGACTTGTTCAAAACCAAGCTAGTTTGTGTGTAACTTTATGAGATAGTACTGAGTACTTGTGAGGAGTATTGTGCTATGTATTGTTACATGTTTTCTCCATTATAATATACATAATAGCTGAGGGGTTTTTAGCTATAAGCTTTCCCCATACATACTGTGTAATGTGTGTGATGTTTTGATGATATTTTGATCGCATACCGCTTGTTTTATTTCCGCATGTGTGATGATCTGAGTGGAAGAGATTATGTGTTGCATATGAATTTGAATTGATATGTGATCAGGATAATCTCGGTGGATAAATCTTCATTATTCAGCAAATTTCTACATGGTATCGGAGCCATCGAAGCAGAGATTGATCATCACAGTGATTACAAACTTATTTCGGTAGACAGAGTCTGCATGCGGGCCAGGTAGCCTCTGGATCCATCCTTTCCTTTGAAAGGTGATACATCCAGTAAATGCCCCTGTAGTCGATCTCTGTGCTAGAAATAATTTGTTCTCACAGATCAAGAGCGGTTGAGCTTTGAGCTTGGAATTCGAATTTTGCAGCAGTTTGTTTTCTTGGTGCCGGAGTTGAAAATTTCTTTCAACGGTTTGCGACTCGAATATGCTCTTGAAGGCAGTTCGAATTATGTTGCATGGAAAGATCGCATGGAGGCAGTATTAGAAGATAATGGACTGAAGGAGTTCGTAGATACGGATGTCCAAAAGCCCACTGATCCTGCTGAAGTCGAGGCTTGGCAAAAGAAGATGGCGAAATGTCGAAGGATTTTGTTGGAGGGCGTGAAGGATCATATTTTATCCAGCCTGCATGGAAAAGCTTCTCCATATTTGATGTGGAAAGCATTGACAGATATATTCCAGAGTAAGAGTGACCAAAGGAAGCTGGCGCTCAAGGATAAGCTCAGAAAAATTAAGATGGAGAAAGGCGACAGTATCGCCAAATACCTCACAAAGTTCACTCAATGCAGAGATGAGCTGGGAAGTGTGGGGGTGACTGTCGAAGAAGAGGATATGGTGGACCTGGCTCTCCTTGGTCTTCCGAAAAGTTGGCATGCATATCAAGATAGTGTCAATGGTCGGGAGAAGTTGTCGGGATGGGAGCGCCTTTGGGCGGATCTCATGCAGGAGGAGATAAGGAGGACTACCAGGGACGGATCTTCATCAAAGGTATCTGATGAAGAAAATTGCGCTTTGGCTGCCAAAGAAAAGAAGGGGAAGAGCAAGAAGGCTTCTCAGTCTGGTGCGAAAGGCAAGAAGTAAGACATGTCCAAGGTGAAGTGTTTTCACTGTCACCAGCATGGACACTATGCCACAAATTGTCCGCAGAAGAAGAAAAATAAGAAGGCTGCCGGATCTGCAGCGGGAGAGGCATTGGCTTCTCAATTCAAACTGGATTTTTCACTGATCGCATGCTTGGTTTCAAGTGTGGCGGGATCAGTATGGTTCTTGGACAGTGGTGCGTCATTTCATATGACGGGAGATCGGGATTTGTTCTCAGATCTGGAGGACAAAGATTTGGGTGTGCACATCGAGATGGGCGATGATGGTAGATACGGTGCGACTGGTATCGGTACCATATCCTTTCAGAGGGAGTCTGGTAAACCCTTTGTATTGAGGGATGTCATGCATGTACCTGGATTGAAGAAGAACTTGATCTCTGTGGCGATGTTGGAGGATAAGGGGTATGATGTGGTCTTCGGCGAAGGAAAAGCCTTCCTGCGCAGTAAGACTACTGGAGAGACCCGGAAGATAGGGGTTCGAACCAAGAACCTTTATCAGTTGCAAGTAGATGGCTGCGCAGCAATGGCATGCAAGGCGGGAGAAGTGGTGAGCGGGGATGATGAGGGCGAACTGTGGCACAGGAGATTGGGCCACCTTCACCATGGAGCTTTGAAGATCCTGCAGCAGATTTCTACTGGGCTTCCTAAGGGCACTCTTGCGCAGTCAGATCAGTGCAAGGGGTGTACCTTGGGGAAGTATGTGAAAACCACCTTTCACGAGAAGGATAGTCGCGCCACGACGATCCTTGAGAGAGTTCACACAGACGTGTGTGGTCCTTTCTCTGTAGCTTCGACAGAAAAGCACAAGTGCTATGTGATCTTTGTTGATGATTTCTCTCGGAAGTGCTGGATCTTCTTCATGCAGAAGAAGAGCGAAACATTTTCTAAGTTCTGTGAATTCAAGGCACTGGTTGAGAAGGAATCGGGGAAGCATGTGAAGGCTCTTAGGAGCGACAATGGTGGTGAATTCATCTTGGCTGAATTCAAAGACTTTTGCAGCGCAAAATGGATTCAGAGAGAGCTCATCGCACCCCATAACCCACAGCAGAACGGGGTGGTTGAGCGGAAGAACAGAACGATCGTGGGTGCTACATGGGCGATGTTGCATGATCAGGGCCTACCCCTTCACTTGTGGGCTGAGGCATGGAATACAACAGTGTATGTGCAGAACCGTTGTCCTCAAAAGGTTCTTGGCATGAGTACACCGGAGGAGGCGTTTTCTGGCAAGAGGCCTGATATTTCTCATCTGATAATTTTTGGCTCACCTGTCTACATGTGTGATGAAGGATGCCGGAAAGAAGAGGCTGGATCCGGCCCGCGAGAGGTTGGAATATTGGGGTACTGTGATACACCCCACAACTTATCGGGTGTATGTGCCGGACGGTCGCAGGAAACATTGTGCGACCTCACGGGATATAAAATTTCAGGAGGAGAAAGCCATGCGGTGTTCGCTTGAGAGGGAGCTACACTTGCATGCAGATGAGGAGCTGTTAGTTCCTAAGGAGGAGCTTCCGGATGTGGATCAGCCACAAGAGGAGGTTCATGAGGTGGAAGAAACCACCCAGGCAGCGCCAACCATCAGAGGGCGCATGCGCACTACAGAAGCTGAGCGACTGGCTCGGGATGCAGAGAAGGTTGTAGGACCACCTATAGCACAGTGCAGACAGAGACAGTCACCGGATCGGTACACTGGATACATGGCTCTTGTGAGTCAATGTGTTGTGACGGAGCCATCCTCTTTTGAGGAAGCTGTGGAGGAACCCGCATGGGTTGATGCCATGATCGAAGAATATGATTCGATCGTCGGGAACAGTGCATGGGAGATTGTCCCAAGACCGGTGGGGAAATCAGTGGTGGGTTCGCGATGGATCTACAAGGTGAAGCAGGCGGCTGACGGGAGTGTGGAGAAGTACAAGGCGAGATTTGTCGCCCGTGGCTTCTCACAGATCGAGGGGATTGACTATGAGGAGACTTTTGCAACTGTCGCAAGGTACTCTTCCATACGGACGATCCTTGCTCTCTCAGCGCAGATGGGGTGGCACATTCATCAGATGGATGTGAAGACTGCGTTCCTCAATGGAGTTATTGAGGAAGAGGTGTACATAGAGCAGCCTGAAGGTTTGGAGATCTTCAGCAGTGAGTCGCATGTGTGCCGACTCAAGAGAGCACTGTACGGGCTGAAGCAAGCACCTCGTGCTTGGTACACTCGGATAGACAGCTACTTCACCGGGCTTGGATTCTCCAAGAGTGAGGCGGATCCAAACCTGTACCAGATTGTGGTGGAGGGAAAGCTGTTGATCATCGTACTGTATGTAGATGATCTGATTTTGACTGGCGACGAGCAGTTGATACTTTCATGCAAGGAGGATCTTGCACGAGAGTTTGAGATGAAGGACCTGGGAATCCTTCATTATTTCCTGGGATTGGAGATTTGGCAGCGCAGTGGAGGACTGTTTGTTTCTCGGGGCAAGTATGCTCGGGAGATTCTGGAGAGGTTCAACATGCAAGGCTGCAAGCCTGTTGACACTCCTCTTCCTGGTGGTTGGAGGAAGGGAGATGCTACTTCGGAGGAGGTAGTGGATGCCATTGTCTATCGACAGTTGGTGGGGTCGTTGATGTATCTGGTCAATACTCGACCCGATATATGCTATGCAGTTAACCAGCTTTCGCAAGCTATGGTTAAGCCTACCAATCTCTTTTGGAAGGCGGGCAAGCATGTATTGCGCTATATCAGAGGCACATCGGGATATGGTCTATGGTACAGACAGGAGGATGGAGTGAAGCTTTCTGGTTTCACTGATGCAGATTGGGCAGGGAGCCCAACAGACCGGAAGAGCACTTCTGGAGGAGTTTTCAGCATTGGGTGGACAGCAGTTTCCTGGTACAGCAGGAAGCAGAGATCCGTGGCACTCAGTTCAGCAGAGGCCGAGTACATGGCAGCAAGCTTGGCTGCATGCGAGGCTATTTGGATGAGGAAGATCCTCGTTGGATTGTTCGGGTTGCACTTGGAGCCTATAGTGATTTATTGTGATAACCAGAGTTGCATTAAACTCTCGGCTAATCCAGTATTTCATGATAGATCCAAACACATCGACATCAGGTACCATCATATCAGCGATTGTGTTCAGCGGAGAATCATGATGCTTTCATATGTTCCACGGAGGATCAGGATGCTGACATCTTGACGAAGGCGCTCACCAGGAGCAAGTTCGAATTCCACAGAGGCAGGATAGGGGTTGCAGATAATCCATATCTTGCTGAGAGGGAGTGTTGAAAATGCAGCAAGATGATGGAGCTTAGTGAAATGAAGTCGCCTTCACTAAGTGGGCCCGCAGGCTATTTTTTGGCGCAAAGTCTATTTTTAAATATTTAAGGTCGAACTCTATTATTTAGTTGCCTATCCTAAAAAATAGAAAAGTCAAATATTATTTACCCTTAATAATATTTGGACTCCGCTTTCAGTTTACTCTCTTAGAACACTTCACTTCAGTTCGAGCCTACGAAGTGGCTCATGCATCGACGAATTAAAAGCTATTCTAGAGGTTGAGTGAGCTCATTCCTGGTTGACTTCAGTTCGGACTTCAGTGGCAGAATTTTGGTGGAGTTGATGAGACAGTTGGTGGAGTTGTGTTCGGTTTAACTTAGTTGAACTAGTTGTCATTAGTTTAACTAGTTAATAAACTAGTAATGAGTGGAGTGAATTAAATATTATTTAATTCACTAATTATTAACTCATTATTCAACTCAAGAACACATCAGTTCACTACAGTGCATGGACGGTTCGGTGGAGACCGGTGAAAGAGGTAGATGAAAGGGTTGAGATAGCTATCGGTTAGCGACATCGGTTGTGCATGAGATTTTCACACACATTGATTGAGATTTCCAATGAGGATTGTGCAGTACAAGACAGTGGGATTCGAACTTGGATCTAATCATTATTCATCTTGGATTGTGCATTAGAGGCAGGAAAATAGGTGGAAGAGATTTGAAGTTGTGACTTGTTCATACCTGAGCTAGTTTGTGTGTAGCATGTGAGATAGTGCTGAGAGCTTTTAGGAGCTTTGTGCTATGTCTTGTTACATGTTCTCTATCATTATAATATACAGATAGTTGGGGGTTTTCAGC